>OZ010584.1:117885356-117902856 GCA_963932145.1 Acanthosepion lycidas | reverse complement strand
GGGCACTTAGCACATTAGGTTGGTAGGAGTAGATGCGATAAGCACAAATAAACTACAGAAGAATTTAAAGGTAACCACAGCATTTAAGTATTACATTATAATCCTTCTGTCGCGACTTAATCTAAAGACAATCCGATTTTTAAAAATTAAACACACCCAAACTTTTTTTGTAAATAAAAGTTAATTCTCATTTTTAACAATTTTTAAAATACAATAGATTTAAAAAAGAAAATGCTCACTGGAAAAATCTGATGATGCCATTACTGACATTAGGTCTCTGATTAGGACTGGGAAATAAATGAGCATACACCAGAAATCAAAGAAATAATAATAATAATAATAATAATAATAATAAAAAATTCTCAATTGC
This sequence comes from Acanthosepion lycidas, assembly GCA_963932145.1. Taxonomy (NCBI): domain Eukaryota; kingdom Metazoa; phylum Mollusca; class Cephalopoda; order Sepiida; family Sepiidae; genus Acanthosepion; species Acanthosepion lycidas. Next base: position 117,902,486 of record OZ010584.1, on the reverse strand, counting down.
TATCGCATGCATCATCCCAAAGCTGATGTTGATCGACTGTATGTGCCAAGATCCGAAGGAGGCAGTGGATTAGTTCAACTAGAACTGTCCTAGAAAACTACAACAATTGGCCTCCAATGATACTTGGAAACTACAGAAGACTGGATGATGGTATGCGTCAAGGAACATGAAAGTAGTAATAAAAGAAGCCAACACATTCAAAATGTAGTTTCAAATGGGCGTAGAGAGGCAACTACAGCACAATACACCGACTGAAACTGCAAAATACTTAAAAAAGACAGCAAAGACGAATGCAACCGACCAGATACAGAAGCGATGGCAAGATAAACCGCTTCATGGCCAATACTCCGCCCGTATCAAAAAAGCTGACGTAGACAAAACCCGTACCCATCAGTGACTACGCAGTGCAGGGTTGAAAGCGGAAACTGAAGGTTTTATCCTTGCTGCACAGGACCAATGCTTGCTAACTAGAATTATCAAGCACATATGCTAAAATGTGTCAGCCCAAAATGCAGATTCTGTGATAAATATCCAAAAACGATTGATCATCTTGTATCAGGTTACACGATATTGGCACCCACTGAATATAAAACCCGGCATGACTGAGTGGGCCAATATCTGCACTGGAAAATCTGCAACTTCTACGGGAAGGAAACTGAAAGAAACTGGTATGAACACCACCCAGATCCGGTTACGGAGATAGAGCCTGTTACAATTCTATGGGACTACACAATTCACACTGACAGAACAATCAAGGCCAACCGCCCTGATATTGTTATTAAAGACCACAAACAAAAACGGTGCATCCTTATTGATATGGCAGTCCCCGCTGACTGCAATGTATCATTGAAGATATTCAAAAAGCTGTCAAAATACAAGGACCTTGAAATAGAAATCTCGAAAATGTGGCATATGGGAACATCAACAATCCCTGTTGTAGTTGGATCCCTAGGACTGGTTGGAAAAGATTGCAGTAGACTAATTGAAAGGATTCCTGGAAGTCCGTGCCTCAAGAAGATACAAGAAATTGTTCTGACAAGTACAGGCCACACTTTACGATGGGCTTTATCTATGTATGTAATTATTTATTTATTTTTGTCAGTGGAAAGTGTCATGCTGCCATTTCTAACCTTAGGTCCCTGGGCGGGACCCGGAAAGAAATGTGTAAACGCCAGAAATCAAAGAAAATAAAAATAATAATAATAATATGTTCACTTATATAAATGTCCCAACTCTGAATGTTACGCATTTACAACCACTCTTTAGAAAATTTGATGGAAAATATGTAATGGGATCTCAGCATGATGACTGCTAAGGAGTAGATGTGATTCATAGTCGAGATATTCGTATCATAATGAACACATTTAATTTTGTTTTATTAGCTATAAATTTTGACTCCACTTTAAATACTGACTGAAAACTATTCTTCCAAAAATTTGTCATTGCATTGTCCATATTATCTTCCAGTTTTTTATTTTTGTTTTTTTTTTTTTGTTTTTTTGAAAAGCAAGGGATTTCAGGGAGGACTGTAACGGGATTGGCCAAATTGAGTTATAAGATCGTTTTACTGTAAAAATATCCACATGAGGACTGATGAATTTACTATCCTGTATGCCTCAATAACTCAATACCTAAGTTTACATAATGGTGTTCAATCTCAACTAAGGCCGCGAAAGTGTTTCTATTTACAATAATGTTTCCTTCTGAGTAAACTGCAACTTATATCAAGACCGCTCAACCGTTACTCGAGATATTCAAAAGTGTTTGGCAGATTCTTGAGACTATGTTCATTCTATCTCTCTCAATATCCACACAAACACACTCTCTCTCTCTCTCTTTCACACACACACACACACATATATATGTGTGTGTATATATACATATATATATATATATATATATATATATATATATATATATATGTGTGTGTGTGTGTGTGTGTGTGTGTGTGTGTGTGAGTGTGTGTATGTGCGTGTGTGTGTGTGTGTGTTGAAGTGTCGTCGTTCCTGCAAACAGGTATTTAGCCTTCTGGCATTTCTCTTTTTAACTTAGTTTGACTGAAGTGCCCAAGGCTGGAAACACCCGTGCAAACAAACTAATTTGCTGCACCAGATTTATTTATTCAAAATCTCTTCTCGGCTTGCGTCCTGCTTTCTTTAACGACTCTAAAATGGACTCTCATCATTCGCCTTTCCTCATATTCTCAAGAACAACTTTCATCTCAACTTACTACAATCTGCTCTCTCTCCGGCCCAACTACTGCGATTCTTCTAGGCATTTAATAAGCTTAGTCGAGACAGGCGTCGAGCCAGAAATTATAATCACTGAAGCCTGTTTTGTGGCTGAAGTAGTTGAGTATTTCTTTATGCTACGACGTGGGATCTGTGTTCGAAAGCAAATATATAGACAATCATACTGGCTTTCAAAACATGTTAAACGTAAGCAATTGGAAAATTGTCACCAGACGAACGTCTAGTGTTATTAACCCTTGTTTTCATTCTGTCGTTTTAAGAGTAAAACAGAAATATGGATAGTGAATGACTCCGGATCAAACACATTACCAAATATCTGCATGTATCTGAATATCCTTAAAACCAGAATTAACTTACAAGAATTTGGCAGAATCTGATGTACTAAGCGGATGTATATCAGTCCGATGTCAGCATACTGTATCAAATAAAACAAATTAGTTATTTCCCTTTCAAATAAATGCCGGAGATCTGGGTGTTCATCATCTAGGAACTGCAAAAAAAAAAAAAATAGACAACTTTGAAGCGCTGCGGTAAAAGCTACATATATAATTGACTCATATATGCATCTTGTAAGGACGCGATCAGTTGGGGTCTTATGGTTACAACTTTTAAATTTCGATTTGAAAATTACCATGTTTCTTGCATATGTCACTGATACATATTTGATAGGAATGTCTATGCCAATTAGAAACTCAATTTATCTCGTTGCCTACAATATATCAGTTTGCAATATTGGTCAACATAGTACTGTAGCTTTATTTAAATCTTCAGAACATTATCGCACCTAGAAAATTATTATCTTAATCTATAATCGTAACTACATAATATTTTTCTCGAGTGTTGCAGAGAGAAAGTCTTTTCAAATCTGCCTGTATTTTTTAATTATACCACTGTTTATATATATATATATATATATATATATATATATATATATATATATATAATATTAGTGGTAAATATACACATAAAAATGCAAAATATATAAATATATATACATAGATACATACACATACATATATTTTTTGAATAAAAAATTCCAAGAGGATAGAATCTAGGTAGAACTCAATGTCCAGGACAGAGTTAGGATATACTAAAAAGGCTTAAAGACAAATATTCAGTGTTTAAGCTTTTTTATTATATATATATATATATATATATATATAATATATATATATATATATATATATATATATATATATATATATATATATATATATATATATATATATATATTAAAACATTTTATACATTCTTTTTATAGATACACATATTTAAGTAATTGTACTGTTTTATAATAAACAATATTAATAACATTTACTGGCCTGAATGTCCGAGAATTTTTTCATAGAATATACTTGAGAGATTCATGGAAGATTGAAGATTAAAAGCAGTAAAATTGACCTTGTTAATCGAACGATTCTTCCTGGCTCGATCGATTAAGGGATGTCAGGCTAAATGACGGTTCCGTATAGGATACAGGTCCGATTCTTGTCGAGGAACGAATATTTTCTATGAAAATATTTGTCGTATTTAATTTTGTTCTTAGAGGGGAATTATTATTTTTATCTATAAGCTTAAAGGTTTTAAATGTTTTGTAATAAATAATTTTAAACATTTATATATATATATATATATATATATATATATATATATATATATATATATATATATATTGCTATTGTCAACTGGTGTTATTTTGATGGTCAGAGAATGGAACTTCTGTGGTGCACATCAAGCGTAGTTTTCATAAAAATAATAGGAATCATTTTAATAGAAGGAGACATGGATTGTTGGAGATATTCTTTATAATTATATCGATCGTTTCCCTCATTGAGATGTTGGTGAATAGACTTTCAATGTCAAGTAAGGCTATGGTTTCGTTTTTAGGATTTTGTGTTTTCATAATTTGGAGTAGTTATATAAATATGAATGATGTACCATGTATCTGAGAATGCACTTCTCGCAGACCATGAATATAAGACGATCCAATAAAATGTTTCCCGCGATGCGCCTAATTTTAAGATTCTAATAATCTTTAAGACACTGGACATGCAAAGGCACACATTAGCAGTGTACGTATACAACAGCAACTCGGAGATAACCAATATCTTGAAAGTGGCCCGGTTATTTCAAGTTCAGGTTCGAGGCGGTGGCAATTGGCAGAGTTCGGCCATCCGTGACAGAAACAAAAGAACATTCTGATATGGCAAAATATTTAAGGCCAGCGTATTTTGTCCATAAGGTACAGATATCACAATGCCAGCAATATATTGTTGGCTACATTAGAAAGTTTCAATGTTGTGGAATTCATTATCAGACTTGGGTCACATGAGGTTCTCTGTGATGAGCAGAAGTTTGTTCATGTCCTAATGGATATGGCAGGCACGTTAGATCCAATACAAACAAATGAATAACAAATACAACACACTGGAACCCGGAATGCTCTGCTTTTTTTTGCTTATTTTTGCTTTTTTTTCTCTTTTTTCTCGTAGATGAGACACAATTCCAACAAGATCAGAAGAATAAAACAAAAACATGTAGGCATGAATTAATACTTTCCCTGTTGGATAACATAGAAGAATTCCTTGCTAGAGTGAAATGTAAGGCGTTATTTTCCATTCAAAAATATAAAGATAATAAGGACGAAAATGAAAGGAAATTCCTTTGTTTTTAAAATTAAGATATTCCAGCCGCCGATTGTGGAAAAATGTATGGCTTTTGAAATAGATGCGTTAAGCATGATGGATAAAATAGAATTTAGAGGTATCAGAAAACGTTTTCAGGAACAGCTGGGAAATTATATAAAAAATTAAAACGTTGTCGAAAATTTTTGTAAAGGGGGATAGAACCGGTGACATCTATGCAATCAGCCCGAGAGAATACAAGAACAGGTTAGTGATGAATTCATTGCATTTTATATGAAAACACCGAAAGGTTACATAAATGATATCAACGGTGAGGTAACTACCCGTTTGAGAATACGTGACATGCTCCAACTATTTGATGGAAAAATGCATTTATAACGTTTAAAGATCATAAAGACGATTTTCTGTGTAACCGCTAATTGAAGTTGATTAGCCTAACAAAAACATAGTTGGGTAGGGTTAGTAAAATAATCCTGAAAGAAATATTGAATATACTATATGTAGCTACAAGAGACTTCGGTAGAGAAACACGGGATAGTATATGTCTTGCTTTAATAAAATTAAAAAAAAGAAAAGAAAAGCCTGTATTCATAAAATATGATATCGGTCTATATCTCTGAGATAAGGTGTTACGATTACTTGCCTTATTTACTTTATTCGGACTGTTATCCTCATCTTCATTGCCATATTCAATATGGCAACGAAGATGAGGATAACAGTCCTAATAATGTAAACAATAAAATGATATAACGATTTTCTCTCTGTCACTATCAGAGAAAGGATTTTGATAACGCATTACATTTTACTAGGCTCTTCATAGAAGTTAAAAATGAGCAGTCGCCATAAATAAAACTGCCGAAAATTAGGGCAATCACTGCATATGACAGAAAAATGCGAAGAACGGTGCTTATTGGTAATTAAATGATACAGGTTTCTCATTGGTCATTAAATTATGCAGGGGTGTCACAGCCCTTATGGCCCTATATTTGTTAACGAAAACAAATATAATTGTACACATATATGACTAAGGCTTATACCGGTATTGTGGAAACGAAAATGATGGGATAAGGAAGATGTTACTCAAGCTTTTTAAGGAGCTTCGTTTTGGCATAAAAATCGAAATGAATTTAAAATCTGCCCAGTATATGGAGGTAGAGTTAAAATCTCACAAATAAAAGCGTCTCCCCTTACATGAATCCAAATGTTAAGTTACTGTATGTGAACGCTGTCTAATCACCCCAGAGCAGTATTTACCTACATATTGATGGGGAATGAATGTAGATTGTCTGGAATTAAACGCATGGCACATAAGTGACTGATCTTTTTTCAAGAATAGTTCATTAAATAATATAGGCATATTATATCTATTATATTATTATTTTTATTCCTATCCACCTTCACAATACCAACAAAATAGTTGTTGACATAAAAATAATAAACAAACTTCAGATTTTCGAAGCTCTCTATATCAAAACAACCAACACTGAACAAAATTTATTACGATTGCTGTAGCAATGTTTTAAAAAGCCTTTTAGTTGATTAGCATTGAACACCATGTTGCACTTTCACATCTCTGATTAACTCCCCTTACATCTCTGATTAACTCCCCTTACATCTCTGATTAACTCCCCTTACATCGTGGACGTATTCTTGTTAATTTCGCTATAATTATGTATCGTTGGTAAATATTTTATATAAAATCTTAACCAAAACGAACAATTTTAACTTAATTATAACAGAGCGCGTTCACGTCTGTTTACAAACATCAGCATCAAGAAGTTCGCAGTTACATTAATGTTGTCTTCGCAATTCACCCCAAAGGATGACATCGGAGGAGATCAAAAGTACTTCGGTTAACAAAAATATGGCACGTTGCTGAAATTCAACTTAACATCAAGAAGATCATTAGAGAAATAGAAAGGATCATTATAAAAATAAATTTTCACACACACACACACACACACACATATATATATATATATATATATATATATATATATATATATATATATATATATATGAAATCTTGAATATTTAAAACAACAGCAACAAGGGAACAGTGGTATTCCTTTGGAATAGGTCGTCCCTCTTGGTTCCAACCTGGCGCCAATTCTCACCTCTTTCTACAAATAGCTGTTTTCGGGCAACGACAGTTGACACACTCAGATAAAATGCTTTGATTTATGGGCAAATCAGGTTTAATCCGTCAATAATTTCGATTTGTTCAACGCGATTGCGTTTTAATACTGATCCCCGGCGGAGTGGTCGGGTGATTTCTCCTACAGATCCAGCGGTCATAAAGGCGATATCAGCAAGTTTCCGTAGAGTGCCTCAGATCCATGGACGCAACAAGTAGATTTCCTGATCATCTACTGCAACCTGGAAGTTTCCGGTTGTAACGATTCCTCGTAACAGCGGATAAAAAAAAAAAAAAAAAAACTACACAGGACGAGAGAGTGTAATCATCTCAGTGTAACGATTTTTCCTCTTACTGCAGAGGTATATTTTGAAAATTCATCCATATCTTCCGAAAAACGACCATGATCTTTTAAAACCTATCGGAAAATGGATCAGTACATTCAATATCATCATAAAACCAATTTTGCTATAGCCCTAAATATAACTATGAAGAATTCATTATCACTGGAAAGTAATCTAAAAGTCACGAAAATTAGAATACAATACTGTTTTCTTCTATGTGGTGTGTCCCTTCCGGGGATCACTGCTCTCCACAACTTCCTGTCAAACTCTCTGGCCATTGATAGCGATTCTCCCTTTGTAATCCATTCACACAAGCGTGTTAGGGGGGTGTTCGTCTGCCTTCTCTATCATTCTGGCCCTCGATATGCCTTGTGAGAGTTAAGTTTACCAAGCAATCTTTCTTCATAACATGATCCAGAAATTTCAGACGTTTTTTGGGGTTTTTTTTGTGATTCTGAGTAGAAGCATTCTTTTTTATTACCATTTTATTCTAGATGTTTTTTCCTTGCTTAATCGCTTCTTGCATAGAATTTTCAACATTCTTCTGTAGAAATAAATTTCTTTTGCTTTCAGTCGTCAATTCATTTGTCGGTAGATTTTCCACCATTCAAGAAGCTGGATATAATAGAAATTCAGTACTCGTTCATTTGTTTCTAAAGACATTTTCCTGTTTGTAGTAATTTCTGTTGTTTATCCGATGCATTTTTTTTTCGCTAGGCCAATGCCTGTTTGAATTTGGGTGTCATATTTTCCATCCCCTGTTCTAACACTTCCCATATGTTTAAAAATTCTCTAGTTGTTTGATGTTGACATCACCAATACGTAGTTCACAAGAAGGGCTTGGATTTTTCTTCTTGTTAACAACCATACATTCTTTCATTTAATAATTGATCGCTAATCCTTTCTTGTCACTTTCCTTTACTACTTTTCTTAGAAGTTCTGTAGTTTTCTTTGTATCTGTCATAAACAGGGTGTCACCTGCGTACCTTATATTGTTAAGATTACAGTCCCTGATAATGAGTCCTGCTAGAGTTTCCAGTTCCCTTTGCATAACGTAGCTGTAGAGACTCTATATTGTTTTTAGAACTTAATATAGTAAAACATACTTTTACCGATAATTCCTGTCAAATTCTGTTACTTTTACAGTTATTTCCATCAGGGGAATGAAAGGATTGGGTTGAAATATATTTTTGTAATATGGAGCAGTTAGTACCTACCATTATTATGATAATTGGTAATAAAGTATTGGTAGTAATAATAATAATAATAATAATAATAATAATAATAATAATAATAATAATAATTATTATTATTATTATTATTATTATTATTATTATTATTATTATAATAATAAGAAGAATAAAATGAAGTTGAATAATAATTATAATAATTATTAAAATATTTATATTATTATTAACAATAATAATAATCATAATAATAATAACAATGTGTATTTGAGGATATTCAAAAAGCTGTCAAAATACAGGGACCTTAAAATAGAAATCTCAAAAATGTGGCACATGGGAACATCAATAATGCCTGTTGTAGTTGGATCCCTCGGATTGGTTGGAAAAGCTTCCAGTAGACTATTTGAAGGGATCCCTGGAAGTCCATGCCTCAAAGTAATAAAAAAGATTGTTCTGGCAAGTACAGCCCACACTTTATCTATGTAATTTTTTTTTTTTTTTTTTGTCAGTGGAAAGTGTCATGATGACATTTCTAAACTTAGGTCCTTCGACTGGACCCGGACAGAAATGTGTAAACGCCAGAAATCAAAGGAAATAATAATAATAATAATAATAATAATAATAATAATAATAATAATAATAATTAGAAGAAGAAGAAGAAGAAGAAGAAGAAGAAGGTAGTTGAATAATAATAATTATTAGTAGAAGAAAAAATGAAATTTGAAGAAGAAGAAAAAAAACGAGAAAAAGAAATTGAATATCAATAATAATAATTTGAATACTCTTCATTGAAGTTGTTAGTATGGGTTCCATCAGGCCATTGTTGTGTCAGTTATTATTCAAACGTTGGGATTGATACAACCGATTTTTGAATTCCTACATTGAGAAAATCGGATAAAGCCTCGTATCACATTGCTTTAGAAGCCCGCTTGGTACGGCAAATATTCTGCGAAAGGTGCCATCTGTCTGAAGTCGTACGATATGATGGATAATATCCATAATGCACGATCACTGGTTGCTGAAGAAATAATAATAATAATAATAATAATAATAATAATAATAATAATAATATTAATAATAATAATAATAATAATATTAATAATAATAATATTAATAATAATAATAATAATAATAATATTAATAATAATAATAATAATATTAATAATAATAATAATATTAATAATAATAATAATAATATTAATAATAATAATAATAATATTAATAATAATAATATTAATAATAATAATAATATCTCTCTCTCTCTCTCTCTATATATATATATATATATATATATATATATATATATATATATATATATATATATACATTGAATGTACATGTAGATATGTCCACACTGACAGGGATCATACTGTATTATATCTGTGTTTTCTGTTTTTTTTTTTTTTTTTTTTCATGGCTACAGGTGTAATTTTCCTACAATGCTCTGCCCTTTGTCTATCATCTCTTTGAGTGAATATTCTAAAACATATCTTTCAGCGGCAAGTAGGTTGAGAGATGACCGGAAAAGTATAACTTTTATTCCCTTGCTCCTACCCCTCTGTTTAATGAATTCTTCGATATTCCCCCTACCAATCTGTAGTATAAGTCCAGCCTACCCCATAAAATTTGATAAGTATCTGTCGTTGGCGACGGAAAATTGAACATTTGTGGATAGTCACTTGTGCCATGCTGCGAAGTTGTAAGAAATGGTAAATGTAGCATCTTTGAATGATACTTTTCCTTTAGTTTGATATGATTGTAAATCCTAATGTCTCAAGTTAATTCCTTGCTTTTCAGTCCCCTTTTCTCTCCTCTAATAATTTTTTTTTTTTTTTTTTTTTTTTTTTTAACTTGTATTTCAAGTTTTAATCCACACCCCAGACCTTAAGCGGACACCCGTGTCCATTTTTTTTTTTTTTTTTTTTTTTTTATGCCTATATACTGAAATCTAATTATCCCACTTGGAGGTGTCTCTCGGACTTATACTAAGTTAAAACTTAGTATTATCTACCCAACTGAATACCATACACTGTTATGAACTTTTAACTTCGATATATTAATAAACCCACTATCTCAAATCTGGTCTTGCTCTTGGACCTTCTTCAAGTCTCGTCCTACAGCTGGTAATCTGAACAAAATTACCCCTTGGCGGTCAAGGTTAAAACGCATCTCTACCAATTTCAATGAATACGAAAAATATCTCATACCGGATCGGCCGTCAACCGGGACAACAAGGGCCGCGTCCCTCAGAGAGGAACCAGTCTGAGGTCGAAAAGTCTGTCACTGGAACAAACTCTTCCACACACGAAGAGACACTAGGTCACCAAACCCGGATTATCGCCAACCTTGGACCAAGTGTCTCAATGCCAAATCGACTAGTAAAAATGAAACGAACGAAATGGAGCCGCGAAGAGTATCGACAAGTTATGACATCCTTCTTCACTGCACTCGAAAACCCAGCAAAGAACACCACCAATCAAACATACCAAATATGGAGAAATATGGTGGGAAATGATATAAGACCTAACCTCAATCCAAACATGCTTGCCAATGTCCGCAGAGATATCATGCGAAACAACAGACTCTCAAAGGCAGAAATAGATAAGATAAAATTAGATATAAGGCAAAATACTATGACCCATCACTCAAACTCTGTTGAGATGAATGTTGAAATAAAGAATGCGACAGAGGATGAGGTGGACGCTAAAGCGAATGAAATACGAAATCATCTCCCAGGAAATGAAACCGAAGATTCTGCCTTAGACACAACCTCTAGTTCTCCAGAAATTGTCACTGAAGATGACTCCAGGTACATTAATTTAGAATTCCTTGAAAACCACGAAGCTGAAATCACCGAAGCGAAAAATGACGTCATCCAAGTACTCAGCAGAGTAACTTTCATACAATTGTCAGACAGAGACCAGCTCCCGAAAATCCATATGACAAATCCCAACAAGCACATCGTGAAAATATACAATGCTGCACTGGAAACACTGTTAACAGATAAACCACCGGGAAACATAACAGAAGTTAACAACGTCATATACGCAACAGCTCTAGCAGCGACTCGGAAGCTTGGTGTCAAGACAATAAATAGAATTAACAGACACAGAGAACCAGCTAGGAAAACCAAACTGATACGAGAAATAGAACAAATCAGATGTGAGCTGTCTATATTAGATGAGCTCACCAGAAACCCTAACATTTCCACACGTAAATCCAAAAAGATCAAACGGAAATATAGCATTAAATCCCTAATTGATATTCCATTGATCAAGGAAATGCTGAAACAGAAACTTCAGCTAAAAGCACAGAGAACAAGACGATACGAGAAACGTTGTAGATTCTATCGCCAAAATAAAACATTCCGAACAGATCTTAAGAAATTTTACAGGGAAATTGGAAAAACGCCTATACATGTCGAAACGCCACCATCGATTGATAATGTACAGACATTTTGGGAAAATATCTGGAGCAAACCAAAGGAATGTAACCCAAATGCAGAATGGATACGGCGTGAAGAAGAACGACTGATGGATACACCTCTGCAAGAATGGGTAAATATATCCACAGATGATGTTAGGCAAGCACTAACGAAATCCCAAAAATGGAAATCCCCAGGAAATGACAAGGTGCCCAATTTCTGGCTGTATCATCTCTCATCTACCCATGGCATACTTGCAAAAACATTATCAACGCTTGTAAATAATCCCAATAAAATCCCGGAATGGGTTACTGAAGGTATTACATACCTCATACCAAAAACAACTGAAACAGACGACCCGAAAAATTATAGACCGATAACATGTCTTTCCACAACGTATAAGTTGATCACGTCTGTACTGACGAACCGTACTTACTCCTTCTTCGAAACAAACAGCATTCTCCCGCTGGAACAGAAGGGATGCAGTAGAGGTTCATATGGCTGCAAAGATCAACTTCTGATAAATAAAATGATCCTGGAAAATTGCAGGAGACGACGCAGAAATCTCAGTGCAGCGTGGATTGATTATCGTAAAGCCTTTGATAGTGTTCCACATTCTTGGATCCTTAAGGCTTTGGAAATGTACAAAGTCTCCCCTGTGGTATTAAACTTTCTTAAGCACAGCATGGGGATGTGGAACACAAAACTATACCTTAGGCACACCGGGGGCACTGCTATATCCAACCGTCTGAATATCCGACGTGGAATTTTTCAAGGAGACTCTCTGTCACCTCTTCTGTTTTGTTTATCCTTAACCCCTCTTACACATGAACTGAACAACAGTAGCTATGGTTACAAAATAAATAAGAAAATTTTCAATCACCTACTATACATGGATGATCTCAAACTCTTTGCCAAAGACGACAATGAGTTGAAAGGCCTCCTCAATATTGTTAAATACTTTAGTGACGACATAGGTATGGACTTCGGATTAGATAAATGTGCAAAAGTAACATTCAAGAAAGGTAGAATTACAGAAACACCCTCAATAGATTTAGATTTTGTCATAAAGATTAGGGAATTGGAGCATGAAGAAGCTTATAAGTACCTAGGAATTAGCGAAGGAGATGGCATACAACACACCCAAATGAAAGAAAAAATAAGAAAAGAGTACTACAGACGTGTACGTCTGATACTAAATACTGAACTAAACTCAAAAAATAGAATATCAGCTATAAACACATTGGCTGTCCCAGTGGTGCATTACAGCTTTAATGTCCTTAACTGGACCATAGCTGAAATTAAGCGAATGGACGCCAAAACGAGAAAGCTTCTCACTTGCTATCGCATGCATCATCCCAAAGCTGATGTTGATCGTCTGTATGTGCCCAGATCCGAAGGAGGCAGAGGATTAGTTCAACTAGAACTGTCCTACAAAACTACAACAATTGGCCTCCAAAAATACTTGGAAACTACAGAAGACTGGATGATGGTATGCGTCAAGGAACATGAAAGTAGTAAGCGTCTTTACTCCGTAATGAAAGAAGCCAACAAATTCAAACTGGAGCTTCAAATGGGCGTAGAGATGCAACTACAGCACAATACACCGGCTGAAACTGCAAAATACTTGAAAAAGACAGCAAAGACGAATGCAACCGACCAGATACAGAAGCGATGGCAAGATAAACCGCTTCATGGCCAATACTCTGCCCGTATCAACCAAGCTGATGTAGACAAAACCCGTACCCATCAGTGGCTACGCAGTGCAGGGTTGAAAGCGGAAACTGAAGGTTTTATCCTTGCTGCGCAGGACCAATGCTTGCTAACTAGGAATTATCAAGCACATATACTAAAATATTGTGTCAGCCCAAAATGCAGATTCTGTGATAAATATCCAGAAACGATTGATCATCTTGTATCAGGTTGCACGATGTTGGCACCCACTGAATATAAAACCCGACATGACAGAGTGGGCCAATATCTGCACTGGAAAATCTGCAACTTCTACGGGAAGGAAACTGAAAGAAACTGGTACCAACACCACCCAGACCCAGTTACGGAGATAGGACCTGTTACAATTCTATGGGACTACACAATCCACACTGACAGAACAATCAAGGCCAACCGACCAGATATTGTTATTAAAGACCACAAACAAAAACGGTGCATCCTTATTGATATGGCAGTCCCTGCTGACTGCAATGTATCTTTGAAGATATTCAAAAAGCTGTCAAAATACAAGGACCTTGAAATAGAGGTCTCGAAAATGTGGCATATGGGAACATCAACAATCCCTGTTGTAGTTGGAGCCCTAGGACTGGTTGGAAAAGATTGCAGTAGACTAATTGCAGGGATTCCTGGAAGCCCATGCCTCAAGGACATACAAAAAATTGTTCTGACAAGTACAGCCCACACTTTACGAAGGGCTCTATCTATGTAACTTTTTTTTTTTTTTTTTTTTTTTTTTTTTGTCAGTGAAAAGTGTCATGATGCCATTTCTAACCTTAGGTCCCTGGGTGGGACCCGGAAAGAAATGTGTAAACGCCAGAAAGCAAAGAAAATAAAAATAATAATAATAATAATAATATTAATAATAATAATAATAATAATAATATTAATAATAATAATAATAATAATAATAATAATAATACCATGTACGTCAAACGAATAAAAGAGAAAGCAAATCAATATGGCCAAATGAAATTACAAAAATACTGTGATGACGATGCGTTACATGACAAATACCTAAAAAGAACGACAGAACCAAATGTGGACGAACAGAAACATATCAGTGGCTGAGGATCAGCGGTTTGAAAGCTGAAGCAGAAGGCCTAATTATTGCAGCCCTGGACCAAAGCCTGGCAAGTAGATCCTATCAATGTCACATAATTAAGGATGCAACTAACCCGAAATGCAGGATCTGCGAAAACTATGATAAATATGACACCTATTTTATCTCAGGATGTCTGGAACTAGCAAAAAATGAATATACACAGGGACATAACAAGGTAGCGATATATGTGCACTAGAAGATATACAAAAAGCTCAAAATCGAAACCACTGAGAGATGGTATGGACACCAACCAGACATAGTTAACCAAAACAACGATGTAACTATCCGCCTGGACATACCAATTCAAACAGACAAATAAATAAAAGACAACACACCTGATATTATAATAAAAGTCAAGAAATCCAGGATGTATATACTTACTGAGATAGCAGGACTATCTGACGGAAAATTATGGAGAAACTGTCAAGATACAAGCACCTAGAGATCGAGATTATGAGTATCCCATATAATAAGAAAAGTGTTATCAATTAAATGAGAATTTTCTTATAGAGCCTAAGGAAAATAGTTTCCACCCGGCTCTACAGGATACATAACATACACAAATAATAATAATAATAATAAGTACAGAAAATTAATAAGAGTAATAATACGTACAGGACAAGTACAGCCCACAGATTACAAAGGGCTTCATCTATGTAATTTTCTTTTTTTTTTGTCAGTGGAAAGTGTCATGATGCCATTTCTAAACTTAGGTCTAGAAATATGTAAACCCCAGAAATCAATGGAAATAAAAATAATAATAATAATAATAAAAGTCACGTCATGGTAGTAGAGAAATGAAGATAGAAAACGGAAGGCTGTTTAGATTTTAAACATAATTTGCCCGATTTGGAGCGGGTGAGAAAATTGGTGTTATTCCTTATCTTGCTGTGTCAGACAAAATTAAATGATGATTGGAGCTGGGATCTGAATTAAAATACTTCAGAATACTGAGGTCTTTACGATAGCCAGGATTCTGAGGAACGTGCTTTTATGTAGAGATATGAAGATGAAGATTAGTAATAAGAATTTTAATAATATTCAATAATAAATGAAGATGGAATTAGTAATAATCTCACTAATAATAATATCTTTCTAGTAAATAAGTCCGTTCAGAGCTATCACTGCAGTCTCAATTTATATCTAAGAAACTCTGTGCATATGAATATGTCTGTCACTTGAAGGGAACAAACAAAACTTAAGATCAAACGCTGCTGATAAATCTGAAATATTCTTATCAAACGAACAAAAGAACTTCTCTGCCAACACACTCACAGACGTCATCTTGCATGTATCAACATATGTCGCTAAAATCTGACATGCAATTAAGTATATACCGAGGTTGTGTTGTAACAAATAATTCCGATCATAATTTACATTAGATCAACAACGAGTGTACGCAATGAATTCAATTTTCTGGTTGAATTATATTTTTAAATAACAATGTTTTCATTTCCATACAGAGAAGTTGTGTATTTTTTCTAAAAATAAAATCCTATATATTTTTTCTGTCTGAATGGAGGCATAGAGGATTTTGGCATCCGAGGTCCCCATTAAGTTTATTTTCATTGTTTTGCCTTGAGGAATATAATATAGCACAAATACACCAAAATTACTTCCGGACAAGCTTACACTGAAATTGGCATTGACTTGAATTATAGTCGTTTCTTTCAGCTATTACAAAAAAAAAAGGGAAAAAAGTCATATGTTTTGCGATAATGTATGTCATTTAACTATGAATCCTTTAACTCTATACGTGTATCTTTTTTCGTTTTGATTAATACGTTTCGCTTGATGTACTGTTTTATCATCCTCAACAATGTCTGAGATTCAATGATGAAAAATTCATTATATATTATTCTTTGAATTATTCAAACGAATACACGAGGATTTGTTACTTCTATGCTAGTTCCTCTACATATATATTCACCGGATTTCTGTGATATCCAACTAGAATTTCGTATATTATTATTTTTACAGCAACGTTCTACGTTCCAATAGGGGTATATCGTCGATCCAAGTGGCATCAATTCATTTTATCCTTGAAACGTTACTTCGGATCGTATATCATCAGAACATATATTTGCTAAGCTGGTTTAATTTTGGCATAAGACTAGAACTGCAAGCGGCCATAATATTGAAATAGTGTTCCTTAAAAACGGAAATATGCGTTATTTTTAATGAACATTAACAGTTGGTTAATGATGATAAAATGCCTTATTTTAATGAAAAGTTAACAGTTGACGATAAAAATGCGTTATTTTTAATGAAAGGTTAACAGTTGACGATAAAAATGCGTTATTTTTAA
>OZ010584.1:117755356-117882856 GCA_963932145.1 Acanthosepion lycidas | reverse complement strand
ATGAAGCAAGGGTGCTCAATTGGGGGTTAGAGTGTTTGTATATATATATATATATATATATATATATATATATATATATATATATATATATATATATATGTGTGTGTGTGTGTGTGTGTGTGTGTGTGTATATATATATATATATGAAGAAAAATATACAGAAAAAACAAACAAAAATCCTAATATGCAATTATGCTGTTTAATAAGAGTAAGACTAATCAAAACAGTCAACTGAAATGTTTCAATATGGTCACTATATTTTAGGAATACGTCTTCCCAATATCGCCGACGTGATCATATTGAAACGGAACGCTGATCTTGAAAAAATTCAGTTGTCTGTTTGGATTAATCTTACTCTGATGTCCATCGTCTTTTCATGTTGAATTAAATATAGTTTAATGTTAATTATCTTTTATGAATATGTCCTGAAGATGGTCTAATAGACCGAAACGTCCGACGTTGATATTATATTAACATTAAAAGAGCATAATTGCATATTAGGATTTTTGTTTGTTTTTTCCGTATATTTTTCTTCATACTGTCGGATCTATATCCATATATTTCCTTACATATACATACATACATATATATATATATATATATATATATATATATATATATATATATATATATATATATCGCTCTTTCCCTATATATATAGACAGAAAGACAGAAAGAAAATAAATGTTCACATAACTTATCTTTCTATTTGTTGCTTCGTTGAGACACAGTTCCTTTTCTCAGCGTAAGATAAAAATATTAATTTCATGTATGCAAGGTGTATTAAAAAAAAATTACAAATTTTTGAGGCAGGCTCCTGACACCGAAACAAGGTAAAATGTCCATATAAACTTATGTCCAAAATGAAATCGTTGTTCCTCAGCACAGCACATCATAACAAATGTTCAAAATGTCCGCCGTTTGATAATATAGAAGCATGCACCCGTCAGATCATTGACTGGTGGAGTTTTTCAAATATTCGTGTAGAATGGTTTCGCAGGACCCCATTACACTTTAATGAAACGTCTCTGCATTATTAATGTCTGCTGCATAAACCAATTGATTTAAGTTGCCGCACAGATAAAAATCCAAAGTATTGAGGTCAGTAGAACTTGCAGGTCATGGAACAGGTCTTCCTCTACTTTCAATCTTTCATGGTAGATGTCTGCCAGTGCATCGCGAACAATGTGACTAATATCTGCTGAAGCCCCATCATGAAGGAACCACACGCGTCTTCGTATTAGCAGGGATACATCCCCTAGCATATATGGAAGTATGTTCAAAATAAAGTCCCTGTAGACAGCACCTGTAGACGTGCTTGGAGAACATATGAACTTCCCAAACAGTAACCTACCATTCTATCCCATACATTAATCATAAACTAATGCTACTGTCCTGCCTGTATTGCATCATGGGGATTCCAATCCGCTCACAAATATTGGTTGTGTAGATTTATTATTCCATCTCGCCCAAATTCTGCGTAAACAAGACTGAAGAGACAAACAAGGGATCGGCAGTTTGCATAAAAGTTTCCCCGTGGTGAGTGATCGGGGGGGTAAAATAATCTTAAAAGGACCACTGTCCTGTAACTTCAACAATAGACAAGTTAAAACGTCAGTGAGAGCAGACCTCTTCGATAAGCCAAATTTACGTCTACAAAAATTGTTAGCAATGCTGAAAAAACATCGATTGATGATTAAATGACACAGTGTGATAATTATATGTTTAGGAATAGATAATTTTATTTTGGCTAAGTGTGTTTTTAGTAAAAGTAGAAATTTCTTTACAGGAACATTTGTGCATATAAACGTTAAATCTAAATTAGTCATATATTTGTTTTATTTAAATCTAAACTATTCATACATTTTTTGTTTAATTTATTTAAAAGATCTCCGGCATTTTGTTATATGCAAGGAGCTTCTTGTACCATAAATAGGTTAAAATTTTAGTGTGCCGGCTTGTTTAAATGGAACGTAGCCTATGCCTCATAAATTGGGCCTCATAAATTGGACCTCAGGTTTATGTATCTTTGATAATCTGTAATGTCTGGGTGTTTTCAGGTGGTGTTCGATAAGTTTTAGCCAGGAATTGTGTTCATATTAATAATTACTTGGCTTCGTTTTTAAATTTTTGCGTCACTCTTATGAGCTTATGTTCACTTATTTTGCGTAGACACAATAATCATCATCCTGAATGGGGTCTCGTTTTTTGTAGATATATGTGCATGTCCATAAATATAATTCCATTGACTTTGTTGGAAGGGGATATATGAAATTTTTTGCATCTGCAGGGAAATGTGTATGATTTTTTTTTCCAGTATGGCTGTAAATAGACCAAGCTGTATCATTTGTTGAAATACGAGTCATTGTGTTGGTGGCTTTTATTCATGAAATACATAATATTATTTTTCAGTAGTCCTTTTGTTTTTATCCATATTGACTTTTTACAGAGAGACTCTATCTGAGATTTTTACACAAAAAATCACGCAAACTCTTACACAAAACACACATATACAAACACATGCAAACACATACAAATAGATACACACAAACAGACACACACACAAAATGTAAATATGTCCAACAAAGAATACAAAAAAATTGTCATAAAATTGATCTCAGTTTGAAAGGCGTCTATGACGCAACTTGGGAAAGCGACTGAGTTCCCAGATCAAGGGCTTCTCGATCATGATAACTACCGCGTCAATGACAGTAGTCTCAAACAAGATCTTGATATGAGGGCAGCGCTGGTTTCTTTCCCTCTTGATTTGAAGATTTACTCCCAGGCTTCGTAAGACACATGGGAGACAGAACACAGCCTGAGTTGCTGACGACGCCCAGGACGATCATAAACAACCTTGGCTTGGTATGTTTACTTGTATGCTTACATCATATTTAATACAATTTGAACCAGAGAGACAATTATATCTGAGACTGGCATTAATTGTTCTAATATGACTGAATGAGAAGTGTAAAAGTTATAATTTGCCGAATGCCACGTAACATCATATTAGGATTATTTACATTATTTGTATGCGGCCTACTATAGGCCTACGTGTATCTCACGGGAGAAAGTTAGTGCCCTGTCTTTTCGTAGTGAGACTTGACCAAGCCTAGGCTATGTGGAGGTTGTGCGATGACCAGATTAAATAACCATAATTTTGGCCATACTGACAAGATTCAAAGTAATACATTTGAGGTATAGGCTTGGTTGCAGGAGTTAAAAGAATGTTGCCAGTGTTTACAGCCAAAACCGCATTCGGGGCCTCAATACGTGTTTTCTGTCTGGATTTACATCTATAGCCTATACCGTGTTTTGGTAACGGAGGTTTAAAATCAGAAGATTTCTTCCCCTAAATGGATTATCTTTCTGGACAGTTCCACTCCATCTCACATAACACATATATATATATATATATATATATATATATATATATATATATATATATATATATATATATATATATATAATAGATAATAGTGGTACTCGCTTAAAAAAACATTAGGTATTTCGGTTTGTAGTTGAACAAAGCAATACCCAAGGAAAAATGAGGAATAAAAAAAGAACTAAGAACATGAAATTGAGGCGAAAACAATCGTCAAGAATTCAAGCTCAGAGTCTAAAAAGAAATGGAAAAAACATCAAACACACACACATATATATATATATATATATATATATATATATATATATATATATATATATATATATATATATATACACATATATATATACATACATACATCTATATTTCAGTCACACTCTATATTTATGCAGACATACATTTCTCTCTTTCTGTATATATATATATATATATATATATATATATATATATATATATATATATATATCTGATTGTGTGTGTGTGTGTACCCCCGTGCATTCGAGTGTGTCTGTGGGTGCTTCTGCACGAACGTTTGTGTGTAGGTGTCTCTCCCATTATTTTCGACTTCCGATTTCAGTTTAGATACGAACGGCTGAACTTTGCACACATTTAATTTGATTATAGCACTGATACCCCACCCTGGGTATAACGACCAGTCTCATTTTTCTAAAGATCTGATACCAGAGAAACTGTGCAAACTCTTCCTCGAATCTGAACATCCACCTTCTCTATATATAACAGAGAGAGAAAGAGAGAGAGAGAGATATGAAAATTATAATTGTGTTGGTGAGATTAGGTGTTTCATTATAAGGAAATATCTAGCGCCCACTGAGCAATGAGTTAAAATCACTGTTGAAATTTATAAAGTCGAAAAACATTTTTTCAGGAAAATCGGTTCCATATGTTCAGTTCGATCGCTCTTTATAGCATTGATGCTTTATAGCATTATCTTTTCTAGTATCGATTCTTAAACCTTTCTTAAAGTGGTATGGGACGCATTAATCTTGATTTTGTTACTAATTTCTTTTCTCATTGTTTTTAATAGTTGCCGCTATTTAAAAACATCTTGTTAAAATGCTTTTTTGTGAATATTTTGCTCTAATATACGAGATCTGATGAAGGAAACTCCTCTTCAAGACAACACACCCAGTTCATTCGTTTGAACCTATTTGTAATCAATGATCTGACGAAACGAATGTAGATATTCAAAATATATCTGAGATTGCTCAACGCTATTCTTTCAAACCTCATCAATGTCTACATCTGACAAGGCTAATTAAGAACATGTTACGAGTTCTGAATTTTTTTTTTATTTTGTCTATGGTTGTTAGATAAGCCTACCCAATAGTGATTCCCTTTCTATGTTCAATTACTTTAAATCCTATAATAGTATTATATTTACTTAGATATTGAGATATTCGGAATATTTTAATAGATTTTGAATATCATAGTTTATGTTTTGGAATCGTTTGTCAAAACTACCACTTACTAAAGAATATTGTTATTTTTGTTCAAGATAATTTTTATCCAAACTATTAGGTTGGTGCAAAAATAATGCCGTAATAATGTCGTTTTTTGACGTTAAAACGTCAAAAAACGACATTATTACGGCATTATTTTTGCACCACCCTAATATGAATACCTAAGCGATCACCACATTTCCTTCACTAACATTACACTAACATCTAAAGGGAAAACACTTATTTTGTTTCGTTTAAGGAAAAGTGTTTGGTATTTGATATGAAATGTTTAATTGATCAATATCCAGTTCTTTAGATCTATAATCGATATGACAAAAGATAGATAGATTTGTTACACTGTTTCAGTACTGCACTGTTGGTATATTTGGTACACTGTTTCAGTACTGCTTCAACCAGTGATGTTCATTGTTATTATTCAAGTAACGCCTGAAAAAAACCCTTGCACTCATAAATTATGACTACTTTAAACATAATTAGATCAAAAGACCACATACCCGATTAAAGCAGTCGCTCAGGTCGGGTGCTTATACAAACGGGCATAAGCAGATAAGATCAGTGAATTATATAAATCTTTAGCCTGAGCACCAATTATAGCAACCTACTGGGTAATATGGATTCCTAAATATTCAATGCGTTGAAAATATTCTGGTCGATATAATAAACGTTTTAACTAAAATCATTTTATAGACATATAAGCGTAATTGTTGATAGTATGGCTATAATTCCAGAATGATGAAACCTGTTGCCCACGCAAAAAAAAAATGAAATGAAATAAGAGGTGGGTGAGAGATATGGCGGATGGGTTAATTAGGGCTGGCTAATGATAACGAGGTGCAGATAATGAAGAGAAAAGATGATCAAAGGCAAATATAATCGCTTTAATCTCACTCTGTGTGTGCATATACGCGCCAAAACGTAACACTCTCAGTTGCCATTTCCTTCTCTGATTTCGTGTTTATTCTTCTTCATTTGTTAAGGACATTGTTACATTTCCTTTTTCTGATATATTTTCACTCCAGACACGCTCAGTTTTCGTTGACTTTAGCCCCTTCTGTTCACTCCAGCTTCCTTGTCTTCCACCTACCACCGATATTGAATCAATTAGTGTCATTTACGAATAGCGTTTGGAAAGTCCGGAAAACGAAAAGGAAAGAGAGGAGAGAAGCGATAAGCAACTCATCGGAAACTGGATGCAATTTTGCTCGGAGAGTGGGATGTAATTTACGGAGAGCTTCGTTACTCTAATGGAGAATGTAATCGCGGAAAGAGATTGCAATGCGCATGTCAAAGATAGAGGAGCGGGAAATAGATATGTACAAACAGAGAAGCGGAGACGGTGCGGAACTAAAAGATAATGACGACAAGGTAAGAAAAACAGGATTTACCGAAGGATATGATAGATAATGGCATGAAGTCATTAGAAATGAAAGTGGGGAAAGTAGAACGAAATAACATATATATATATATATATATATATATATATATATATATATATATATATATATATAGATAGATATATATATATATATATATATAGAGAGAGAGAGAGACAGATGCAGAGAGAGAGAGAGATATGGATATTTTAAAATGTTCCCTGTTTAGCCCATTTCTTCAAATCGGAAAAATGACCAAACATTTTGAGATGGGCTTTTGTCGGCTTATATAAGTTTAACCTCATATATGTATGTGTGTGTATATGTGTATATATATATATATATATATATATATATATATATATATATATATATATATATATATACACGTTATTTCAATAGATGCAATTCATTTAAGTAAATGCTCCGTTTTATTTAAATAAACGGAATTATTTTCATTTACTGGCCTGACATTTAATTTAATAAACTGAACATTTACTTCACTAAATTCTCCCTAGTAACATGACCTGTAAGCAGAAAATATATTCTCGAACTTAATCCATTCCCAAAAAGTTAAAAAGATTGGCTTGTTTATTAATTATATTGCTCTGTATAGAGATATCATGCTCTTTTTTATGGATCATCTATATATATATATATATATATATATATATATATATATATATATATATATATATATATATATATATATAAATATATATATCGTGCAAACTGTACAACAAAATAAGTCGTCATATATATATATATATATATATATATATATATATATATATATATATATATATATATATATATATATATATATATATTATAGTGAACACAGAGCGGCGAAAATCTGTTTCATGCTTGTGGCCTGAAGATTGCGTTCAAGTATAAATTCAGACTGTCGCCGCTTCGTGTTGATCACTTTTATATTTACACATGCTCTATCACTGATATTGAGCACTTTTATCTATAAGTATGACATAACTTAAAACTATATATTTATCATATATATATATATATATATTTATCATATATATATATATATATATATATATATATGAAATGCCAGTTTATTTTATTCATATCTAAAGCATAGTTCATACCTAAAACTTTTTCAAAATAGGCGTCAGTTTCTCTTGGACAATCCAAAGATCTATCGATTTTTCCTTTTTTCACAAAGCATGTGTTTGTGTGATAACAGTTCGAAATAATTTCACTAATTTCTTATAAAACCTGTTGTACGGATCATCTCTTTTTCTATTACGGTTTTCATAAATATTTAACGTCGCCTGGAACATTTGACAAGTAAATAATATTCGACCAACTCATGCGAGTCTGAGTAAAATTAAGAACCAAAACAATGGAATTAAAACAAACTGCAATTAATGTATGTATCAATAAAATAAATTATATGTGCATAGAACAGAAATCAAAGTAAAATGCATTCAAACTATATGAGAATATGTTTGTTTTGGTGTTAGAAACAAGCGTTTGTGCTACACAGGTGCGTTTTAGAGTTCAGTAGTTAAATCGAACGGAGGAAACGAACGTATCCCGGCGGGTTTTCTCATCTACGAGAACTAAGTTTTAGAGCAATAAAAAAGAAAGAGGACGAAAGATTTGAATTTTTTATAGACCTAAATAACGCCGTCTATCGGTAACCCAAGAACCATTAATATTTTTGCCTACTACAATGATTTTCACTTTCTCTTCCATATAGAGATTTCATTTTATTCTACTATTCATTATGCTTTATAATATAGCATTCTACTAATGAAATAACTCTTTCACAAAATTAAGAACTCTTATATGCGTAAGAAACTGAGTGTAGACATTGTTACCTGATCTAAATACTCTAGAGAAAGGCTAATTTTTTTAAGCTGCTGCTGCTATTAACACTTTGTTTTTCAATTACAAATTAAGCCATCTTGACCGCTGGTGTTTGTAAACATTTCGTATATAATATGTTAAAAATATCGTTTTTCGGCCGTGCGGAGATAGGTTAGAGGTAGGAAATCTGACTGATGCCAAATTGGTCGAGTTGCGATCCCGGCTTCAAGCAATCAATCATCTAGCCACACTGATCAGCTGTGATAAAGCGAAACACGCTAGTATGTGGATAACTATATATATATATATATATATCTCGATAGATAAAGTTATTGATGTTTAAGATCTTAATCTGTAATATTTTTTCTTACTTCAAATGTTACTTTTAGTGGACACCCGTATTTGATTAGACATTCTGTGTTATTTTAAATAGTATCTATTTGATCGAGCGGCCTAAACACTCAAGAAAAACTTAATAAAGAAAATGCGCTCGCTGTAAGATTCGAAACCGCGTCCCCCTTTGCTGAATAAACTACCGCCTTGTCCAGCGTACGTTGACCAGCCGGCAACGTGGTGTTTCACAATCAAGCAAATTCAACGGTAAATAAGCTGATAGACAGAATATATAAAACATAAATAAACGGAATTTCTACTTTAACACGGGTATACACAAAAAATATCTTGTGATGTAACACACACACACACACACATACATACACACACATACACACACACACACTCACACACTTAAATATAATAAAAATAATACTTAGAATGAACTACAACAATCAACCCCAAAACTGAACAAATAGCTTTAATTAAATTCCCAAACCAAAACAAAACTGTTAAATAAGTGATATAAACAAATTTTTACTACGTTAATAAATAAATAAAATAAGAAACAAAAATAAAAACAAGCAATATAATTTGACCTAAATAGATAAACAAACGACTTCCGGTGAAATAACCGCCATAACAGAATACCCACAATGCACCACTAACCCGTATATGTATAAATAGCCGAGAAAAATAACAGCACACGTGGCCTGACGATTGCATATAGCATGAAACAGACTGTCGCCTCTAAGTGTTGACTTCTATGCTCACCTTTATATATATATATATATATATATATATATATATATATATATATATATGTATATATATATATATATTTATACACACATACATATCATATATGTGGTGCAATTTAATTATTTTCGTCACGGATGCTACCTGAATTTTACGAAAAACAAAATAATTTCCATTCCTGAACATGACTTAATGTACAGTCGAAATATTTGCATATTTAAGAAAGATCTTATATAGCTTATAATTTAAATAAAAACAAGGCTCATAACATTCATCGAGTGATTGGTAGGTTAATGCACAGTTAAAATTTCCTATGCGAAGTTATTTCGCCATTTTATATCATTACCTTTACTAATTTACTTTTTGTACGAATAATTCATTTTAATACATACATACATACACACACACACACACACACACATATATATATATATATATATATATATATATATATATATATATATATATATATATATATATACAGAGAGAGAGGGTGAGAGAGAGAAAGAGAAAGTGATAGATAGATAGATAGATAGATATGAACAGATTAGACGTATATTTGACTATAAAACGATCCAGAGGAAAACATAAAATAAAAAAAAAGCGTAAAAATAATCAATTTAAATTCTTGAGATAAATTCGAAAGGCGAGAGCGTCATTCTGATTTCAAATGGCAAATAAGCGTCTCTCGCCTCACTGCACTCATTCGCTTCTGCTTTTCAATATATTATCGCATTGATATGTTTTTTTTTTTGTTTTTTGTAGTTTTGCTTTATTCTCAATTTGCTTTCTTTTGTTCTTTGCCACGAGGACATTTTCCTTTCTTCATTTAATCATTTTCGTATTCTTCATTTGTCATTCCGTTTCCACTGCCACGTTTAGCGTTTTTTACCTTCTCCACAGATTCCATTAACGCGTATGTCCACATTTCCTGACAGAGCAATTCACAAACTGTACGTTTCCTCTTATTTTCATTATTATTAATTTTATATTCGTATTATTTTCACTCTTCAGGTCGTCTTTGTCCTTATCCTCCTCGTCGTTGTTGTCACATTTTTGGTTAGTTTTTATTATTATTATTTTTTTTGTTTGTTTTTAAATATTTATTTTTTAAAGTGCTTGTTTGTTTGCTGTTTGGTTTCACTGGTCCATTTATTTTATGGCGGGAAACATTCGAAAAGACAGGAAAGATGGCGGTCAGAGGGATTGGTGAAGGGATGCATTTGTTAGGAAAAGAGGAAGAAAATGCGGCTTACAACCAGAGAGCGTGACATAAAATTTCGCCTCGTCGTTTCACTTATTGGCAGTTTTATAATGAGATGTACTTGATGCGTTTTATACCAATGCACGCAAAAAGAAGAGACCAGAACATCCATACACGTATGTGAATTGAACCAGTTAAGTAAATTATGAATACATACAGACGAACAGACATAAAACAGCAATAAGCAAATAATTCCCTTACCTTGTTGTGGAGTTGTATTTAGCTAGTTAAAAAATGATAGTGAATTTATTTTTATAGGGTCACCTTATCGAGTGTTTTCGGGTTAGGCCCGCGGTTCCCAATGTGGGCCTCATCCCCAACAGAGTACAAATTAACTATTTAGGGGACAATTTAAGAATGTGTTGCTGACAATAATTTGTTTTTTACAGAGTCTCTGTGAGTATAAATGTGTGAGCGATTTAATGCATATGGTGCATATAGAGTATGCATTCGTAAATATATCCGTGTATATATGTACATATGTAATTATGGTATATATATATATATATATATATATATATATATATATATATATATATATATATATATATATGAAGACATATAGTCTTAAGATGTGCCATATTTATGGGATAAAGTGTTCAATATCAGAGATGGACTGTGTAAATATAAAAGTGAACATAGAAGCCAACACTTAGAGGTGACAGTCTGTTTCATGCTAGATGCAATCGTCGGGCCACCGGTGGCATCTAGCATAAAACAGACTGTCGCCTCTGATTGTTAACTTCTATGTTCGCACACACACACGCACACACACACACATACACACACACACACACACACACATATATATATATATATATATATATATATATATATATATATATATATAAAAGTGAACATAGAAGTTAACACTTAGAGGCGACAGTCTGTTTTATGATATATGCAATCGTCAGGTCACATATGCTGTTATTTTTCTCGGCTATTTATATATATATGGGTTAGTCGTGCATTGTGGGTATTCTATTATGGCGGTTATTTTACCGGAAACGTTTGTTTATTTATTTGGGTCAAATTATATTGCTTTTTTTTATTTTTTATTTTTTTGTTTCTTATTTTATTTATTCATTTATTTATTAACGTAGTAAAAATTTGTTTATATCACTTATTTAACAGTTAAATAAGTGATATAAACAAATTTTTAAGTAGAGTTTATGGGAGTCAAGAGTTTCACATATTACTCGTTATTCATTTTGACAGATTCATTGGTTGCTGCGAATGGAGATATGTTATATGTTTGTTATCTTTTATTAATTTTGAATGGGTGTGATTTGTTTATGTGTATATATCTGTGTGGCAGTGCGTGTATATATATATATATATATATATATATATATATATATATATATATATATATATATATATACATTACTGCTTGTTTCATTAAATAATATAGACAAGTTTTGTTTATTCATTTTAAGTAAGTTCCTTTCATATTGTCAGATAAGCTTAATCACATTATCGTTGAAAAACGAAAGGAAAACACCGTATTGATACATGTTTAAATCCAATCTAATATATATATATATATATATATATATATATATATATATATATATATATATATATATATAGATACATACATATATATGTAAGAAAATATATGGATATAGATCCGACAGTATGAAGAAAAATATACGGAAAAAACAAACAAAAATCCTTATATACAATTATGCTGTTTTAATGTTAATATAATGTCAACGTTGGACGTTTCAGTCTAATAAACCATCTTCGGGACATATTCATAAAATATAATTAACATTATCAATTCAACATGTTTAAACGGAACGCTGATCATATAAAACTTTCAGTTATCCGTTTGGATAAGTCTTGTTCGTATGTCCATCGTCTTTGTCATGTTGAATTGCTAATGTTAATTATATATTTATATATATATATTTTAAAGACATTTTTATGTTTAACGTTCTTTTTATAGGCTACTTGTCTACCGAACGCTTCTTTGTAGCCTCACGGTAAGGCACGTCAGCGTAAATGACGGTTCCGTATAGGATGCAGGTTCGAATCCTGTCAAAGAACGAATATTTTCTATGAAAATTTCTCGGACATTCAGGCCGGTAAATGTTATTTAATACTGTTTATTATAAACAGAGTATTTACTTAAATACTTGTATCTATAAAAAGAACGTTAAACATAAAAATGTCTTTAATAAATAAATTGTCGGACTTTGTCCATTTCGTAATATATATATATATATATATATATATGTTAGTAACAATATTTTTATAAATATAGTATTCTAAGATTAAATGATAATACTATTGTATATACTTAGTCACAAATTCTTAAGGAAAGATGATTTAATATGCCTTTCGGTTTCCTCCACTTGAATAGGAGTTCATTTTTTGAATAATAAATATTATATGTCACAGTTGTGAGGGTCATCAGAAATTTAGAAATGCTTAATTGGTAGATGTGGTCAAAGAAAATTTGGGAACAACTGGATTAGGCGTATCTGAGTCTAGTGGTGTCTCACAATGAAGAAATAAATAGAAAACTGTTTTAAATATAGAATGGATATTGGCCTAGCATATATGAGATTGATTCTGGATTAAACTTAGCAATTTTTTTTTTTTTTAATTTTATCGAAAAGAAATAATCCGTAACATGATTTTACCTGTTATTGCAGCTGCAATTATTTTGATACTCATTGGCTAGTGCTGAGTAAACATCAATATTTACATGTTCAGACTATTTCATATATATTAACAATTGGGGTCAGGCCTCTCACTGTAAATGAAAATGGTACCGGGATTATCATCGGTAAAATTACAGCTCTGCAGATTTATAGAATAAATCTTATGAGTTTGCTTGTCCTGTTACATTGATACACGCAATTTTGAATTAATAAGTAGAACCTAACAAACACACACACGCACAGACAGACAGACACACACAAACATATATATATATATATATATATATATATATATATATATATATATATATATATATATAAATTATATAATTAGGCAGCATATCTTCATTCAAGAATTGTTTGTTGAAAAATTTGTAAATTTTACGTTTTCATCCTCCCGATTTCTTAATGGTGATATTAAATTTATTAAGGAAGCCGCCTTATTTTTTTCTTCTTTTCTTTTCACTTTTATTTTCCCAAGTATTTTCTGTCTCATCTGGGATCATTTTCCTTAGATTAATACCATTGAAAACACGATATAGCTAAAAAAAAAAATGTTAATTTTAAAAACAATTGTGTAAAAAAAGGTTGTACATTATTGCTATGTAATAATAAATACAGTGACGTCATTTTCTGGATCAGTTTTAATATGTTATATTACTAGGATCTACTTGCATTATATACCAAATTATTTATTACCTTAACCATTCATATATATATATATATATATATATATATATATATATATATATATATATATATATATAGATATATATATATAGATATATATATATTATATAATATATATATATATATATATATATATATATATATATATATATATATATCAAACGCCTCATCGGTATATATATATATCTATATATCTATCTATCTATCTATATATATATATATATATATATATATATATATATATATATATATGTGAAAATATTGTAGAAAATAGGAAAGAAACTGGTTTGGTAAATAATCCAAAGTTCCTTAGTATTTTTGTAATTATTTTTTAAAAGTAGAGCATAAATATAATTATTTATTTATTATGAGACCTCTTATGTAGCGTGTTGGAATCATATTTTTAAATAAATAATTATATATACACACACACATATATATATATATATATATATATATATATATATATATATATATATATATATATATATATATATATATATTATAAGGGATTTTTAAAACATTTTGAAATCGCTAAACAAAAGCTCGCATTCTTCATTAGTATGATTGTATTTCTCCAGGTGTTTGTATTTCCAGGGTGTATTCCGATATTTCCAGGGTGTATTCCGATTTTTCCCACTGTTACTTACCATCGACTGTTGAAATTTCATCATGCTATTAAAGCATGAAAGCTTTTGCGCAGCAATTTAAATATGTTTCTTTTTT
The DNA here is from genome assembly GCA_963932145.1 of Acanthosepion lycidas. Classification (NCBI taxonomy): domain Eukaryota; kingdom Metazoa; phylum Mollusca; class Cephalopoda; order Sepiida; family Sepiidae; genus Acanthosepion; species Acanthosepion lycidas. Next base: position 117,868,334 of record OZ010584.1, on the reverse strand, counting down.
ATTATAATCACTTATAATAAAAATATAATAATTATATATTGTTTTACTTTGTATTGAGCACTTGTTTTTTAACAGTAAATGCTGCGAACAGTGGATTTTACCTCCATATTTTTCTCTTTCTCTCTCTCACACACACGCGCACACACAAACACACACGTGTGTGTGTGTGTGTCTGTGTGCGTGTGTGTGTGAAAATATATAGAAAATAGGAAAGAACTGGTTAGGTAAATAATCCAAAGTTCTTTAGTATTTTTGTTATTATTTTAAAAAAAAGTGCTCGATACAAAAGTAGATATCCTTACTCCTCTTATATATATATATATATATATATATATATATATATATATATATATATATATATATATATATATATATATGAGAAATAAGGAAACATTAGTTATTAACATCAGTTGAAATTCAACGTTCCCAGGTAATATATAACAATTTACTTCCAGTTTTCATCGCATTTTTTCTTTAAGTACATGAGTTTCTTTTTTTTGCGTGTGTGTGTGTCGGTCAATCTTTCATGTTTCATGATTAATTTTGCAATAATTATCAAAGACAATGATCTTATTTGCCCAGTGAATGCTAATTAAAAATATCTGAAGACAAAAATAATTGATAAGTGTCGTAAAGAGAAACACAGCGTGGAGTCGAAAGAGCGCGCAGGTGATTCATTGAAAGCACCGAGGTCGACGTAAATGAATGGATTCGCTCTTGAAGGAGGCCGATATTCTGACGCGATGTAGTAATTGTCATTTCAAAACACCTGTCTTCTCTCTGTGGATTGTCACTGAGTATCACGGCAATTCCTGTGGGTTAGAAAACAAAAATCATTATTAATTGCTGCAGAAACGAAAAAGGAAAGAAAAGAAATCCATTTTCGTTTTGCCCTCGGCACTTGAAAGCTAAATTGTAGAAGTGGGTTTATTAGGCGCCCGGATTCTTTGCTCTAATATATTTACGAAGCTTAACATAGTTTGAAACAAGGTCGCGAATTTGGGGCGCACAAGTTTGTACTCACTACACAGTCGTAATGTTAATTAGATTAGCACGATAAGCATATCTATACGCCGAAGCGCCCTGAACAGTACTTGAGACTTAACATCTCTCTCTCTCTCTCTCACACACACACACAATATAATCCTTTTGCATGCATCGGCGTATAATGTCACTTCCTATGAGAAGAGATGTTGTTGGACGTGATTGGAATTGATACTTTGAGCAAATTAAATTGTATCACTTCTTTTAAACTATCCAGCTTAGATGGTTTCAATGAACTGATAAAACCAATGTTATACTTATAAAATCCTCGTATAAGTTGGTAAATAGAGTAAATAAAAAACATACTTGCAAAACTTTGGCTTTTCAGTGTCAAGTGAAAATGCTGTAAGCTATTAGAATGATATAAATTAATGGAGACCATCTTGGAAGTGGGAATTGACTTTATACAGAAATCGACGAAATTGGTTCGAATTTAAGTAGCGGCGACTTGTTTTCATTAATATATTATGTTATGAATCCAGTTATGCAATATAGTCTTGAATCTTAAATATCATAAATGGCGTGGAAGAATTTTTAATAATTTTTATGATTAATTCCGGCACCTGTCACTAGTTAATCTTAGATTACTTGGCGAAAGGATGAATGCTTTCTAAACCAGTTATGAGATCAATCAAGCAAAACTGTTAGACATTCTATCGGATTTCGAAATTTCTCTGGAAGAGTATCAATCTCGATCTTTAACATTGAGGCAAAATGATAAAGACGAATTTTATCTAGATTAATTACCTTAGATACTTTGGAAAAGAGGATATAAAAGACGAATACATGTTTTTCATTGAAACAAATTTTGTCTAAAGCGAAATTTTAAAGAGATTATATATGTATATGAGTTGAATAGAAAATTATGTTTCCTTATTGCAACGCATCTATTGTCCATAGCCCTCCCCTTTGTTGCAGGATATCCTCTTGGAATTGAACACATTCTACTTCCTTTTAACCCCGACAGTTTTCTAGCCGGTTTGACTAAGTATATATCAATGCGCACACCGACTATAATCTAATATGCAACATGGACATTGATAAAATGGAAGTAACATCTGTACATATGCTTACAGACAAAAATTCCTCCAGTCTCCTTGACATTTCCTCCACATGGAGGCCTGAAGTGCAAGAGTTTATAACTTCGATCTCTTTCGAAGGCGCAGTATTGCTTGGGAATATGTCAGCATTGATATCCGGCACATAATGACACCACTTAATCATTATAAGCTTCTGGACAGGAAATTCTTTAATCCCAGGCATACTCGAATAGAATCGGACAGCAGGTCAACAAAACAGAGGACTCTATTTCAAATGTAAAGAATGTAATTTTTCAATATTAATAACTCTTTTTATTGATATCGTCTAACATTTTTCTTTTTATATGTTCGAACTTTTTGTTTAATCTTTGTATTGCTGTCAAATGAAATTTCATATTTTTCCTTTCTGACTAGTTTCATTTCATTCACAATCTTTTCCACTTTATCTTTCTTTCTTTTTATGTGGCATGTCCCTTCAGGACGTAGGCGATCATGGCTCTCCACCTTCACCATATTCCTTTCTGCTCTCAACAAGTTCCGTCTCTCTGCTTCCTCCCCTAGACAACGTTCTGTCATCCAGTTGCTTAAGCCCACCAGGTATGTCACGCGTTGTTTTCCCTTGTGTGTCTTATATTCGACCCGTGAGTATCACATTCTCCAGGCCATCCTTCCTCATTATGTGTTCCAGAGACTTCATCTGCCTCTTTAGTAAGAGCAGTTTCACACATTCAAAAGAAACCAGATAGGATAGTTGTGTAGCGCTAAAGTCTACATACGGAGGATAAGTCTTGAAAATCCTGACTTTATATTTTTGTTCAAACACCGATCATCAATGATAACGGAACATACGCAACTATTTCAGCTAGGAATCAGACTAATATTTTATATTTATTTCCTTTTTTCATGGATTTGTTCATATTTCTGTTTCTTTTCCTTCATTTTCAGTCTTTATTATTTTACTTCTTTGATTCATTCCCCTCTACATTCCATTACCCATATTTTTGAAGTTGATTTCTTTGGTTTTTCTTTCTTCCGACTCTAGTAGATCTGGCACGATTTTCTTTGCCATGTGTTCAGTGAAGATATTTATTTTAAAAATCTATGAGTAGCTTCTTCTGTCTTCTCTTTCAAGTGATTAGTCGCAGTTTATTTAATTAAATAGCAAATACGTAAAGAGTGTAAAAATGGAAGAAAATTAAAAATGGCCTGGGAAAGAGAACATTTCTAAGAAAGAGAGAGAGAGAGAGAGAGAGAGAGAGAGAGAGAGAGAGAGAGAGAAAGCAACAACAACAAAAAAAGAAATCATTCGCTATAAAAACAACATTCTATCATCAAGATGGATAAAGAAAATAAAAAAAGAAATTAATAAAAAATTAAGTAAAAAAAATTATCAAATGAACAAGATGGAAGAAAAGAAAGAAAATAAATAAATCAGATAAAGGAAAAACAAATGAACCCAAGAAATTTAGAAACGAGAAATAAAAGAACATTACAATGAGAACTAAAAAAAAGTATTGGTAAAAAACAAAACAAAAAAAAAAACAGCCGTTAAAAATCAAGAAATGTTTTTCTTTCCGAGAATAAAAAATAGTGAAGAAAAAGATAATTTCTGTAAGAAGATATAAGGAGGAGTGTAAAAGAACTGAGCCAAACATTAACATTTGAGATAATCAAGTGAACACCAGCTGTCGACCTCTTCATGTCAGCTCCACAGAAATTCTGCCATATCACTTTGCGCCATTTCCTCCCCCCCCACTCCACTATAACTGCGTCCTGAAAAGAGGCGGCAATCTGACTTGAGTCATGCTCCAAACACATAATAGTGGTTTGTTCTTCACGTAAATAAACAAATAGGTAGATAAGTGGTCTAAAATAATCCAAAAACAAGCTTCGAGTCAGAGGATATCTGAAAAACTATATCGCACACATGTCTTCGGGTACAAGACCGAAAAATTTAGTGGTCTTCTCTTCAACATGAAACATAAACTAGTAAAATCTACAAGAAGTGTTTAGTATTCGAAATAAAGGCTTGAGAGTTTGCTTTCAGTAACGTTGCTGATACATAATGAACAACCAATCATAGATAGATAGATAGATAGATAGATAGATAGATAATCTTTGTCTAATTAAAAATTGTGGGTATAATTTTAACCACTTAAATTATGTAAAAAGCTACTTCAGTTATACCAAAATCCACTTCAGTTATGGCAAATGTTGTTTCGTTTTATATTTGAGTGGACTCAAAATAAAGGGCAACAAAATATAACAGTAAAGTGTTTAAATTAAAAAAATAGAAACAAGAGGGGAATTATAAAATAATGCTGATCAATTCTCTGTTCTTAATCCAAAATTACATTTATTTAAATTAGTTCGTATTTACATTAGGGCTAGTGACCTCATATTTATTGCTAATATCAACACTTTGTCCGGAGTAACCCTTTCTGTTGTCTATCTATTCGGATCGGGATCCATGGCTCGTCAGTATTTTTTGAACTGAACCGTTTTTTTAATCTACGGTACGCTATACCTGTCTATTGATATCGCATGCTCAATTACGATCTCATCTTCTCTTTGGTACTGCTCAATTACTACATGGCCCCGTCGTCTTTGTACTCAAAATTATTACATTTCGCTCATTCAATAATTGGCACTAATCCCTTTGGTTTTTGTCGTGGGATAATCCTGAACGTATATTTTGGGGTCTTATTGCCTGTCAATTGCAACGGACGACGATACTGTTATTCCACTTGACCTATTTCCTTTAGATGAATATATATTAAAATAAATAATAAAAACTCATGAAAAAAATGCAAATAAATCTTTGTGGATAAAACTATAAAAATAATTTAAATATATATTTGACAAAAGTGGAATAAGTTTCACATGTTGTTCAGCTTTTTGTTAATGTGATGAATTAAAATTGGGTAAATTTAAATTACGTAATTATAGATTAATTTACACTGGTTACATTGCTCGAACAGTTGTCCTCATCTTCGTTCCCATATTCACAATGTTTCGGTCGCTGTACACTTCTTCATGTCATTTGTATTCGGAACTGAACTCTTTATTTTTTGCACTGGGGCAGACTTTTCTAGTTCCACGTGTCATGCCTCGTCCGGCTGGAACGTACAACGGTCGAAACGTCGTGAATATGTCAACAAAGATGAGGACAACAATTTGAACAATATAAATAGTGTAAATAATTACAATACCTCATCTCAGATATACAAATATTCGCTAAACGTCAGATGTTGAATCCATTCATCTCAGCTATTGAATAAATACGCGTCAAATAGTAGCCTTGTTTCCTCTCTTAAATGGATTCATAACTCATCCGAAGATGAATTGTTACACTTCGAATCTGTTTCGTTATTATCGAATTAGTATACCTGTAAATAAGAATGGGTACTCTTGAAAAGTCCTATCCTTACATCTAAAAGACAGGATCATCAGCCGTCAGAATTAGAATCCTTACTCCGCAAAAATTGAATCGTTATTCTCCTGAAACTTCTCATAAGCGAAATCGTTACGTTTTAAATTTTGAATCATTACTCTTCATAAGTATAGGTGATCACTCGTATTTGAAGATACCTGTCTACTAGGGCTGCTAGCCATTCCTATTGCAGAAGCATTTGAGCCCACCTGTCATTTATACTGCAACTATTCTGAATTACAGTTTCTGGGAAAGAGCGTGTCATCTAGCGTGAACAACAATTTGAACAATGCCAGCATACTCAAGCTCTCGATAACCGATAGCACAGCTATCGATGGGCCCCAACTGTTCTGTCTACCCAATTTCACTCTCAAGGCTTGGTTCAACCCGTTGAATGGTTTTCAGGCACTTTTCAAGGGTGCCGTACGCTGGAACCGAGACCTCCAGTCACCTTCCTGCCAAATCGACGATGACGAGATTCGAACCCGGGACTCATGATCAGAATGCGAACGTTGTAACCTCACGGCCCAATAAGTAGCACACCACATATTCACAGGATATTTGTATTGATATTCTTCGACGTTTATGTTTACATTTTCAATAAATGTTTATGTTTAGTCCATCCACATATCAGCTGTTAAATTCTTACTTCCTTTTTTTCTTGAAGCTGTTTGCCTTATCTTCAGGCAAGACAAGACCAAAATAAAATATTTTGGTTTCTTTGAATTCTTAATACTAAATACATTATGACACATACGACAAAAGCCGATGGAATTAGGACGTTTGGCACAACCCATACCAATATACAATTATGATTTAAGAAGGGTCACATCTATAGTTTCTGTTTTTTTTTTCCGCAAGTGCCTATTCCTCTTGGGTTATTAAACGCTGTATTATTGACAACCTTGTAAGAACTTGAATTCTATTAGGTTGGTGCAAAAATAATGACGTAATAATGTCGTTTTTTGACGTTAAAAATACGTCACAAAACGACATTATTACGTCATTATTTTTGCACCAACCTAATAACTAGTTTTAAGAAATGAATACTGCAAACACAGATCCAATGTGATATGACGACAGCTTACAGAACATAACACCGTGAAGGAATCACTGATAAAAAGAAGCTATGAAAATACCAGCAACAGATTCCTACTTCATTTCGAATTAATTCTTTATCTGAAACACCTGCAGTTAACAGCCGAATAATAGGTCATCTAAAAATAATGATCAAAGCATGAATATGAATAAGAAGACAGATTACAGAATTCCTCGTTCTGTTATAAAAACTGTACAACTCGAATAAACCATTAACCGTTTGAGACCTGACCACTTCTTTACCGGTGATAGAGAAAAATAATGCCTAGCCACAGATTGAACAGTGGTAGAGAAAAGTAACTTAATGCCCAGCTACCGATTTAACGGTTGGTAAACATTTGTAACTATTTTTATATTTACCGGGAAACATAACATACTAATAATTATTTGCGCTAAGCCAAAAGAGTAAAATTGTACAGGAACGCAGGGTTCAAAGGGTAAATGATCAGGCATTACAGGATTCCTTATTGCAGTAACAGAATTTTTCAAGTTATTTATCTGTCTATTTCTGAGATGAGGTATTATGTACACTATTTAGATTATTCGGACAATTGTCTTCATCTTTGTCGCCATATTTATTACACCGTTTTGGCCTTTCATTATCTGTCTATATTTCTGAGATGAAGTATTATGTACACTATTTAAATTATTCGGACTATTGTCTTCATCTTTGTCTCCATATTTATTACAACGTTTCGGCTGTTGTACGCTCAGGCCTTCTGCAGGTGGTTGGTATGTCGAATTGAACCCCTTATTTCGCTCAATGGGATAGACTGTTCTAGTTCCACGTGCCATATGTGCGGCCTTCTTCAGGTAAGGATACATGGCACGTTGTATATAAGCGTTAGTTCGATCCTGTAAAAGGACACAAAGAGACTGAGTTCAATAGACGGTTAAGGCAGAAGAGAACCTGGAGAGGGGAATTAACTGATAACTGAGGTCCGTTAAAGAAAATGGCACATGGGACAGTCTAACCCAGTGAGCGAAATAAAGGGTTCCGTTCGACATTCCAACCACCTGAAGAAGGCCGTAGCTTACAATGGCCGAAACGTTGTAACAAATATGGCGAAAAAGATGAGCACAATAGTTCGAAAATGTAAATAGTTTAGTTTTAAGTTGTCTGGTAAAACAATGATTATTTTATGATTTACTTTTAATTTTTCTCATTTTGTTATTGATACAATTTTTTTAATCACATCTTATCAAAGCAATATTTGAAGATTTGAAATGAAAAACTTTTTAGCGAATAAATATGCAATATTTATGGACTGCATATAAATTATTGTTTTAAATAATCTTACAAATTAATTCAATAGTGAAAGCGCTCTGTAAATAACTGGGGGAAACAATTGTCGTTGAGGTATGTTTGACCCTAGATTTTGACAACTTTTGGCTTCTGAATCAAATGAGCCCAGGTTTTTTCTAAAAAAAAAATGACCCCAGTTTTTTTTTTTTACCTCCAAATCATGCTGACATTGTTCACATTGCTCATCGATGACTTCACCAAAGTTTTCCGGGAGGTTAGGAAGATGCTTGTGTAGAAAAGACAATTTGATGCCCATGTTGCACCCGATGGCTTAGTTTCTCGATAATTTCGGTGTAATTCTTTGCTAGTTTATTTCCAAGAAAGTTCTTGAAAAAGTCTTTGAATGATGACCAAGCATTCATTTCAAGTTCTGATATTGTCCCGATAATATGATCATCTTTAATGAGCTGTCGAATCTGTGGATCATCAAACACACCAGCCTTGATTTTTTCCAATTGACAAATCAAGAAATGCCAAAATAGCTAGCATGAAAAATATGTAATATTTATTGAATACATATAAATCATTGTTTTAAACAATTTTACAATTTTAATAGTGAAAGCGCTTTGTAAATGATCAGTTTAATTAAACATATTTAAAGAAAACATTACTCAAAGGATAAATTCATTGTTAACATGTCCACTGTAATTGAAATATTAGACGTTTTATGCAATTTACAGTACCTTCGGAGTATTTCAAGACACTGAAATATCGATCTGTAGCCTTTGAATTAGAAACCAACTACCGATTAGTGTTACTTCCAAACCACTGTAAACATGGAGCAGCGTATGATGCGACCTTTTTCGTGATGTGTTTTTAATATATTGTACGTTGTAGATGTTACGGTTTTTTGTGGGTATATGACTAGTGGGATATCCAGATGACTTAACTTCCTTTATAGTCTACCAATAGAAGTTTAACCAACCAGAAGCCGCAGAACATTGTATCCGTCGTGTATAAAGGCGGCCATCTTTGTTTACCCTCCAGAAGGACCACTGCCAACTTGACAGGCGAAGATGATAAAAGGAAGAACTACGCTCTGCTACTTTGCTACGATATCCACTGCGAACCTGAACTACGCTTTTCTACTGTCTCCGAAATATTCACTGCCAACCTCTGGATTCTATACTCGAAGACGACCGTCATGAAAATGTCTAACAGTAGATGTCGTTTAACTTAGTCTGTTCTGCAGAATATCCGATCGAAAATAAATTGACAGTAGTAATCATGATAAATTGGTGTCAACGTCTTTATTCCCAGTAAATCAAAATGTTATATTTTTCTAAAACAGACTAGTAAAACCATGCATAATATAACAATGCTGCAGTAAAAGGTTTAAACAAAGATTGACTGTTTATTGTCCTAAGCGAACTCAATCTATCAACTATTCTTCTTCTTCTGTTGTTGCTGCTTCTTGTTCTTTTTTTCTTCATGACATACGCTATCAGGACTCTCCACAATTTCCTGTCATTTGTCGCTTTTAATAAATTTTCTCTTTTTAAATATTTCCCGAACCTTGTATAACCCTCCATTTACTCGTGAGGTAGGTTATAGGTTTTTATCTTGTGTCCTTCTTCCATTCAATTATCCTGTGAGTATCAGATTTCCCGAGCAATCTTTCCTCATTATGTGCCGTAGAAAGTTCAACTGTCTCTCCCTGATGTTAAGTATAAGTGTCCTTTTTGTTTGCATTAACTGAAAACCTTCGGGCTTCCTCATTTATTCGCCCCGTAGTATTCTGAGCATTCTTCAGTAGAAAATTTTTTTTAATCTTTTCACCCTAAGTAAGGCGATAAATCCACTAAGACACACGGTGTAGATGGTGGGAAAGAGATCGAAAAGGGCAGTGAGGAAAGAACAAAACGGACTGAATTCAAGAAGACAGAAGATGGCGATCGACTTTGCATTACATTTTTGAATATTGTAGTTATCAGAGAAGCAAGAAATCAGAAGGGATTTGCACAGATGATACTAGAGAAGAAAGAGTTCGAATAGAAGTGGCGGTTGTATCAAGCTACTTCCTCAGTAAAACGGTGAGACCTAGTTTCTATTCGAATAGTACGCTTAAATTCTTGTAGTTAATGGCACCAGGTGGGGAATCACATCAGAACAAACGCCATGAAAATATTTATGAGCAAACAAATGGAAGCGATATCACGTCGGTGAAAAAGTGACTGAAGTCTAGATACATGGTCATAATAGATTACATTACATACGCTTTTTTGAATTTTGCAAAGAATCTCGTAGTACAGGTGGAGCACCTGATAAGATATGACAACATTATTCAATGCATGAAAGAATTTATAGATTTAAAAATATGCAAGATGGATTTTGAAGAGAAAATTTTCTGGCATGTCACAGTGAACCATCTTTCTTTACAGTAAACGTAACAAAAGATTAGACAAAGTCGTTCCATTTCATGCCATTGGAAAACATGTAACCAAGAAGACGTGGAATATTGCTCGAAGAGGTTTAAGCACCACAGAGAACCCTTTCTACATGCCATCAGGATGACCGATGCTAACCATCAGTCAGGCTGATGGCATGTAGAAATGGTTCTCTGTGGTGATTAAATGAAAGCAGTTTTGATTTGGAGGCTTTAAAATTTACAAGCCATTTCTTGCCCCATTTTACGACTATAAGAAGTCCTTTTCAAGAGGAGTTTCTGGACTTACTTTGCGGTGATTGTCGGCTACTAAGACTAGCGTAAATGGTTATGCTATTTGCATAGATGTCTAGTTGGGAACTGATGACAACGAGATCATTAATTACAATCGCAAACAGCTTATGCCCAAGGATCGAGGTCGGGGGTGCGGCGTTAGTAAGAAATGATCTAGAATTATGTCCATTCAACACAACTTCATTACACGGTTTTGTAGGAAAGTTAGGATTCAGCTGAATATCCGTCTCGTGTCACCGTAGCATTTGACCTTGCGTAGACCCACTCGAACGCCTTCGAGATATCTAGAGCCACATCTCGAGATTCGCTATTCTTATCGAAAGCTTGATAGACAAATTCTCTGATGGCTATTAAACCCTCAGCGGTATACCTTGCGAAACAGAAGCCATATTGTTTAGAGGTCGTGCAAAGTAAAATGCTTAACAAATTCAAAATTGATTAGCGCTTCAAGTATTTTGGTGAGAAGATGTAAGAGACTAATATTCGTAACGTTTCTAAGAGTACTGAAAAGCAAGAACTCCAAAGAGGGACTTATAAAAAAAAAGTGAAAGCAGCAAATGTCATGGCATTTGATATAATATTTGGAAATTAACAGGAGCCAGCTCTGGAGCATATTTCCTTGGGACAACTTTAGGGATCGCCTTACATCTGCTCGACTTGTGAGGATCAAGTTTAGTTTATCAGAAACCAAAGACGTGGTTATGCCCTTATCCTCAGCAGTTGAACTTCCGTTGTAAGGAGGGGGGTCAAATAGAGATATTCTAGATGAGTCGATAGTAAAGTTAAAATAGAACCCCCAAAGTTTTCTGCCTTATCTGCAATGGATGCCAATAATAGAAGCATGTATAGACGGTCTGACGAGTGCATTTAAGTATGAGAAATTATGACAAAGTGGAAAAAGTTTTCTTGTGACGCGTTTCATCCATTAGAACTTCAGCGGCATAAATTTTTTATGTTAGTGTGATACGCGTGCGCACGAAAGAGGGATGCTGGGAATATAAAATTAAATTTTTATTTATTTTTCTTTTCATCACCTTTACTTATTATATATCCCACATTGTGATAATAGAAGTTCTGCCAGGAATGTTGAAATGTTGTAAGAGACCCGGCGCAAATTTACTCTAGATGACCTTGCGATCAAGATATTTTCAGCAAGCAATCAACACATGTCATGTATTGTTTTGCAACGGGTTTCTTTATTGGATGCCCGCCGTAATGAAACTGGCCACAATTTAGACTTAAAAAATGCTAGCCTGTTTGAAGTAGAAAACAATTCACTACGACGAAAATGTCTAGAGAATGCAAGGTCGTCTACGTTAAATTTTCACCTAATGGAAAGTCTGATAGAAAAACAAAGAATAGGAATCTAATTGAAATCGAATAGATGCTTAAAAATATTTTAAATTTCTCAGCATCCCTCTCTCGTGTGCATGTGTAGGCCCACGAACATTACAAATTGAGTCAAATAAATGCATCATACGAAAACTTATTCTGAAGTTACATAAATTTTCATACACACACAAAACACAGACACAGACACATATATATTGAAGACATTTTCTTAAATCTAATTTCTGTTAATATCTAATTTCTGTCTATACAATATTTTATTAACTTCTTCAAATTTCCGAATCTATTTTATGTAATCGGCAAATTCAATAAATTTATTTTTTTTTATTTTTTGGTTTAATACATTCGTTTTCTAGGATTTGTTTTCTCTCTCTTTATGCAACTGTTTTGGGCTAATTGCAGCGTTCAGTCATTTGCCGTAACTAATTTTGAGTCATTAAAAACATTTACAGTTGGAAAGAGTACATTGACAATTGCATGAATAGGCCTTCTTTATATTATTCAACAAAACTTCGGAGAAATTTTCATATATATATATATATATATATATATATGTGTGTGTGTGTGTGTGTGTGTGCGTGTGTGTGTGTGTGTGTATAATAATCATAAGTACAGACTACCCTTAAAAAATTATTTTGTTATAACTTATTTCGTTAATATATACAAAAATTCATCTCTCCAGGCCGTACTTATGTTAATAAATTAAGGCAATTTATCCAGAAAAAACAAATAGGGAGAGAAAGAAAAAAAAAAGAAACAAGTGAAAGTATTATATTAAATGAGGAAGAAAGAAAAATAAAAATTTCAATATAAGGTTTGAAAAAAAATGGGGGGGAGAAAGAGAGAGGGGGGAGAGGCGAGATTGAATGAGAGATGGAAAGGAAAGAGGAAAGAAGAATAAATTGGATATGAGTCGATAGGGTGACATAGAAATGTTTTTTTTTTCTTTACGGGTTGAACATGTTAGACTAGATTTGATCAGGCTTAAAATAGATACAGTCAGTTGTCTAATATTCATGCCATTTTCGACAGCTTCAACCCATTATAATCTTCACAATTTAAAATTTATAGGAACAATAATTATAATATTTAACAGCAATAAAATAAAATAAGTAAAATAAATTAAATTATTAAAATATAAAAATATATATAAAAATATAAAATACACACGACCACACACACACACACATATATATATATATATATATATATATATATATATATATATAAAGCGATGACAGTCTGTTTGTTGCTTAAACGCAATCGTTAACCAATCATGACCTGAAACAGACTGTCGCCAGTGAGTGTTTACATCAATATCCTCTTTTATATGTGCATACGCTCTATCACTGATATTGAGCCCTTGAAAACATAAGTTTAGCTATATTTTTAAGCATTTCACCACAAGCAAGTCTGGAATGCCACTAGCACACAAGGGGTTACAGAGAGTGAAAGTAAGAGTAAATAGGGTGTACTTGAGGAAAAGGTAAAGAGAAGGACGGAGATTAAAATCAAGGCATCAGAAGATGTCGCTTGACATAAAATTGACACCTTTTTGAATATTATAGTTATCAGGGAAGCAAGTAAAAGAAAGGTAGTTCCAATGTCGGGAAGTTTGAAAGAACTGTTAGAGTACAAGAGACAGTTACATTTAACTGTTTCGAGAGTAAAAATGTGGGACTGAGATGCCAACCTCCTGGCACATTTAAATTAATGCAATTGGTGCACGAGTGAAAATAGCTCGTCAGAGCAGTTGCCATGAAAATATTTGTAGAAAATACAGAGTAAAGCCACTTAACGTCTGTGAGGAAGTGACTGGAGTCGAGATGTCAGGTCAGGACCTATCCCATTTCGTATCCGTCTTTGGGTTTTTTCAAGGACCTCGAGATGAACAGCAGGGGCTCCACACCATATATGACAATAGTATTCAATGCAAAGACGAATGTTAGATTCGTACATTTCTCAGACGAGAAAAAACTTTCTGGCGTCAGACAGGGAACGAAATTTTCTTGCGGTAGATGTAACTATAGATGAAATATATTAGGTTGGTGCAAAAATAATGACGTAATAATATCGTTTTTTGACGTATTTTTAACGTCAAAAAATGACATTATTACGTTATTATTTTTGCACCAACCTAATAGTTGTTCCACACAAGTCAGTGGAAAACCTCAGACCAAGAAGGCGCAGAGAGACGCTCTCGTGAAGTTGAGCATTAGCAATGTCGATAGGAGGCAGGGAGATTTCTCTATGGTTGGAAAATTAGAGCAGTTTCGTTTTGGAGGCATTAAAATTTAAAAGGCATTTTCTGCCGCAGTCACACACAGATTGGATGTGCTTCTCGAGACGAACGGCCAACTTAACGTTGTCAGCAATGTCGGATTTACTATTGAGACAAGAGTAAATGGTAATGCCGTTTGCGTAGATGTCTTCTTGAGAACTGATGACATCCAAAAGATCGTTGATGAAAAGTGCTTGGTACACACATTCCGTTATGGCCGTAAGCAACACAGCACTATACCAGACAAAGCGGAATTCATATTGTTTGACAGAGAGTAGATCATGGGAGATAAGTTGCATACCCACTTTGGCATTGATTAAAGCCTCGAAGACTTTGCCGTAGAGTGGTAGGAAACTGATAGGATGATAGTAGGATGGGTCAAATGGGTTGTCAGAGTTCTTAAAACAACAGGGACAACAGATGTAAACTTCCAACATGTATGAAAGCAAGAGTCAGCAAGGCAATAGTTATATAGTTTAGAGAGAACCGGAGCCGGCCCAGGAGCACATCTATTTAGGACTACGGCGTTACCACCCCTTTCTTTATGAGAGTCTGCTTTAGAGATGATGTCCAATACCATCGACGTGGTTATGTGCCTCTCACTCAATAGAGCCCCAGTTCTAGGGGAAAAGTCATGTGTGGGTACTCCAGAGGAGTCGAGTGTTGAGTTGGAAGAGAATTTCCGAGCAAAACATTCAGCATTGTCAGCTTTGGAAGTTAGGACTTCGAATTCATTGAATGGAGGAGGAGTTGTGGGTTTGCTGCTGTTCCACACACGCTTCCAGAGCTGCCAATAATTTTTAGAAACAACCTTCGTGGTGCAATACTATGTTCCATTTTATCAGCAAATGCTTCATTAAAGATACGCTCGCATTCATTACGAGCAGTGACAAAGACACGTCTGTTACAATTAGAGATGTCGCTCCGGTACAGACGGAAAAAGTGATTCCTAGCAGCAGAGCAAGCAGGTGAGAACCAAGGTGATGAGCACGATTTAACTTTTTATTTTCTTGCCGAGATGAAAGCCTCGATGCCGGCTTTTACCCAGAAGAAGACCCCAGACCTACATATTTGAACGGAATTATTAAAAATCCCATTCCAAGGGAAATCGAGAAGGAAGTCAGAGAAAGAATGCCAACCTGCGCGCTGATAGCAGCAATATATATTGCTAGTACTTGGTTGGAGGGAGAGAGGAAAGAGATGTTAATAGACACTACGGCATGATCAGAGTTGCCAAGAGGGCAGAGCTGCGTTGGGCGACAGTACTCAGGGGTGAGATCGAGAAGTGAAGTGTTACCGTCAAGGATACTGGGGAAACGGTAGGAAAGTCAACCACTTGCGTGAGATATTGAGTGATTGAAAAGTTAATGGTTTGGATGCCAGCGAGATCAGTTACAAACAGTTTAAACCGCCTGGTATAGTGGACGTACACGAATATATCTTCAAACGTATGTAGAGGGATTGGCTTTGTCTATATTATTGGAAATGCTATCGAGTGCACCAAAGTCTCGAGATGAAGGGGAACGATAGAGAAAGAAGAGATAGCCTACTGAATTGAGGAAAGATAGATGGAAACATATTTTCCAATGGTCTGGAGATTCTAAAGTGATTTCCCCTGACCAGAGGAAGATGATCGTGGACATAAAGTCCCAGGCCATGCATGTAAATTTTAGAGTCCTTTCTAAAGAAGCAAGGTAGCGTACCTTAAAGTTATATTTTATCACACACACATACACACACATACACACGCGCACACACACATCTATCTATATATATATAATATATGCATGCATTTATGTAGCTTTCATATATCAAAGTGTCTATTGATCTTATAATGTTTCTATCTATTTATCTAATATAACCCTTCTCTTTTTTCTCTCTATTCTCTGCGATATATATATTTTAGCTTCCCTTTCCCTTCCTCTTCTCGCAGTATCTACTTGCTGTTTACAGTTTTCGCTTTTTCCCGGTCACTTTCCGAAATCATTTCTTTCAGCTGATTCTCTAATCAAATGTTGAGCAATTACTTATAATCGCATTTCGATGTAAAATAAATTTAACGCTTCACCTCAAACAAGCAGCTTGAGACTTTATGCCTTTCACAACATTTTAATTACTTGCAGTTTATGCTCTTATTTTTTCGTTCAAATGTTCGATCTGATTTCCCTTTCTTTCTAAACACAGCAAACAATGGCCGAGATAATACGAAACATAAAAGTATCTCAAACCAACGAAGCAACAAATTAGACTCGAACAAAACAGGTATTAAATTAAAAAAAAAAGAAATTAAATATTATATATATATTACAGCATCATCATAACCCTCATCATTCTCATCGTCATTTCCCTCTTGGATAATAACTATATTGGAAGATATGCCAACATTATAATTTACCCTATACAGGAAAATGAGGTGGCCAAAACTTACCGTCACTTCTCGCAAATACTCTGGAAGTTAATAATACTTAACGAATTCACAGGTGAAATTATTTAACTAGATATTGTCAAAGAGGACTGCAAGGTAAATACACGCTATCTTATAGGCATGATGATACCGTCTGATAAAAAATTTTCAGCTGAAGACATTTATAACCCTTCCAAATATATGGATAGATGTAAGTAGAAATTAAAAGAAAGTGACATTTAGACACAATCATTATTCCAGAAACAGTGGAAGCGCTCGGAATGATTAAGAAGAATAATGATAGAGATTCTAAGAATTTCCAAGGAAATCCATTTTTGTCAGCAGTACAAAAATCTATGCTAATGGAAAATGCTCTCGTACTTATAAAAAACTATCCAATATGCTCGATTGCTTTTTATAGAAATCTTCATTAACCTAACGTGCCACATGAAAGTCTTCACAAAGGTCAGTAGCAAACAGGAAATCAAAGAAACATTAATAATAATATTGTGTAAATGAAATACAGTCACAAAGACAAAAATATATTCTTCTTTTTATTATTATTACTGGTAGTAGTAGTAGTAGTCATTTTACTAGTATTATGTATAATCTCAAACATATCCTCTCATTTAACGATAAAGAGCTGTATATCAGACAAGATCATAATTTCTGTCAGTTTTTCAGCCCAATAAAACCTTTCACCGTTTTCTTGCCATCCCAAATAATTGCGGCTTTGGGTGCGTAAATCCCTCCTTTGGGGGATTTCGCATTATTTATCATCTCTCACTTGCGTCTCTCTCCTTGAACAGAGTGCGCTCAGGGGTTTCTCTGTCTGAGGACAGAAGGGCAACTGAGGAAATTTATACTGAAGAGGTGCCCAGTCCTGGGGAACAGCTGCCCGAGGCCGCGCCTTCTCATTGCACAAGAGGGAGGGATCGGTGCTCACACCGAGGCCAGCGCAACCGACGGTTGTGGGGCCTGAGGGGAATTTTTGTCCCTGCCCGAGTGTACGCGCTCGGGTCCCCACATTAATCCGACCTTGTGTCACATCTCATTCTCGTGGAGGAATGAGTAAACACCGCGTAAATTCCTCCTTGGAGGGGGTGTACGCACTCGGATACTTACTGGTCCCAGGGCTCCGTTCATGTGCTGGTGGTATCATGGCTAGCTTGGACCGGCTCTGAGCAGCTTGGACTAGCTATGGCAAGCTAAGACCAGCGGCCCGAGTGTTTTCACTCGGGTCCCCACGTTAAAAACTGACCTTGTGTCACAATCTGACTCAGTGGGGTGTCAAGTAAATCTCAATAATTGCTGCTTTTTGAGTGCGTAAATTCCTCCTTGGACGTGTGTACGCATTAAGATACTTATCGTTTAAAGGGCTGCGACCCTGAACTGTTGGTATCACGCCTATCTTCGACCGGCTCTGACAAGTTTCGACCATCTATGACTAGCTGAGACCAGCTATGACTAGCTTAGATCAGCTATGAGCTGCTTGGACAAGTTCTGACCAGCATAGACCAGCTTAGACAAAAACTTACCTTGTGTCACAAACTGACTCAGTTGCGAGTCAGGTAAATCTCAATAATTGCTGCTTTCCCAAATATTGTACTTCAATTTACAGTTCCACTTTTAAAGAGATACTTTCGTATTTTATCTGTCACTGTTTCAAGGGCACAAACAACAATAAGCACACCTATTTTCTTGAGTCCTCACAAACTTGCTATCACATATTAAAAATATTGGCGTCTCTCTCCCACTCTCCCTCTCCCCCAATTTTACGGCAGTGGAAATTGATTAAAACCGAGGCGCCAGGTCAGTATCAATAATATTGCTGATTCTTTTTTTAAAGATTTTATCAAGAATCTCTAAATATATGTCCGTAGCACCGGACCAAAAAATTATCTAGCCAACTTTCTTATCATCTGTCCTAGCAATGTATTCAATGTAGTCTTTCCATTTCATGTCCGATGAAAATGTTAACTCGAAAAGTCGCAATGTCATTCTCCTGGAGGTTAGCATCAGCCATGCTGATGGAAAGCATAGAAGTGTTTTTTCTCCATTTTTTAGATTTGTTAATATCGTTGGTTGATCAGACCAGCTGTATTTATCTCTTTATATGCATGTGAATGAAATCGCGCTTACCAATTCTAAATATCCTGAGACAACGCTGTTGAGTTTCTTTTTCTACTGTCAGTCTGTTCAATCATTGATAATGCGTTGATGATAGAATCTGATTGCGAATACGACTTATGTAGCGAATATCAAACACTCCGTCTCTGATTTCATTTCTGTTCTGCTCAGCTATTCTTGTGTTCGCTAATTGCCTACGTCAGTCTCTTTGGATACTTCTGGCTAACTAGATTTTCATCTCAGAGATTCTCTAGTTGTTAATTTCAAGACTATTTCTTTCTTCTTATTTTGCGTAGATGGATATCACCTCAGTTTCTGTTGTTGAACATCAAGGGATATTGATATCTTTCGTAAAAGTTCAGTTTTTATGGGGCCGAACTATTGTTTTATTATTTTGTCCTAGTGAGACATTTGATCTGTTTTTCAAGCATGCAACTAGCTCAATAGAGATAGTTTTTAACTTTCGTTCATAGTCGACTAGGATCTTGTACGGTATATACTATCGATGTCTAAAAATCGATGCAGTATGAAAATATAGTTAGTCCTACAATCCACATGATGTGCCGTACAAGTTTCAACAAGGTCCCTTTCTATGTATGATTTGTTGGTTACATTTTCCTTACAAAATCGTCATTGCTTACGTATCCAATCCATTGCATTCTCAGTTATTTGTTTTATTTGAGGCCTCAGGTAAATAAACTCTTGTTAGTAGGTTACTGAGCAACTGACATTGAGAAAATATTTTGCTTACTATAGGAATTCTCCCCTGGGCACAATATTTTCTATTCCATATCGTGTTCGGAAAAGATGCTGCCGAGATATTGCAATTTTACACAACAAATAATTCAACTTACAAGTTTCATTTGATGAAAAAGCAATGGGATAAAAAATAGCGAATTTGACAAACGATTTGAACAAGCAAAATGAAACATAATAACTAAATCCACACTTTTTCCTGAGAAATAGAAATTAATTTGATTATTTGTAACACTGAAAACCAAAGTGATAAACTTTATTAGGCCAAGGAAGCAGGCACATTGTCTGTTAAATGTTGGATCCCTTTCATTCTACAGAATCGAAGGAAGAAATTCAAAAAGAGTGAAAATATATCAAATACGTTTGCCAAAAAGGTAATCGACATTTATATCTCTGTAATAAACCAACTGGAAAAGGCTCAAACAGTTATACCAAATGATTGAAAGCTTGTAAAACTGGAATTATTTCAATTGTTGATATAACAATGAATAAGGAGAAAAGTTTTGAAATTTTGAATTTTTAAATCCTTTCTTATTTAAATGTCATCGAATTGTTTGAGAGCTGCATTCAGCATCTGTATTTGCTTTCATCTGATTTGATTTTAGGCTTAAATCTCTCTTAACTTTTCGTCTAATGTGTCTGTCTAGAGATGGTAAGATTTTAGTGGGACGACAGCTTGATTTTTTAGAAACATACGTATCCGGATTTTCAATGACAGTTCAGCCCATTGAACTGCCAATTTCATTTCCAATGGCTTATTGAGAAATACCACGTCTTTGAAGTTCAACAATCCTGCCCTGTTCGAACTTTGGTAACATTTTACGTTTAACCATTTTGAAATCTGAAATTTAATGCTGGAAATGAGCTAAGTAGATGTCTCCCTGCCTGAAGCTATGGGCACACTGACTAGTTCTAAAATTTTGGTCCAGTATTTTTTTTCACTCATGGTCTTAATTTTAAGACCAACCAAAAATACTTTATTAATGTATGTTTAGATTAATAAGTTAAAAAATATAAAATAAAAAAACAAGTAAAATACATTGACCCAATATATAAATAATAAACAAGACACTCCCGTCAAAATAATGCCAGAATGGATTACCTACAATGCACCATTGACCCATATATATAAATAGTCGAGAAAAAACCAACAGTCGCGGCCTGACGATTGCGTCTAGCATGGAACAGCCTGTCGCCTCTGAGTGTTGACTTCAATGTTCAATTATATATATATATATATATATATATATATATATATATATATATATATATATATATATACATATATATGTTTTCTTGTCTTTGACAGTAGCAGAAGTAATATAATTACTACTCTATTTAGTTTATGATTAAATATAAAGAAGAGAAAATTAAAAAAGCGAAGGAAAGAAAAAACTGGATCCGTGTGAGAAAGTGAATGAGAAAGCTCAGTAACGAACAGAAAATTTAAAAATTGGTAAACGTTACCGGAAAGTCCACAAGAAGGAAGAGGAAAACCCAGTTGAATGGCGGGACATTTGGATCTGACATCGATAGACGATTGCTGTGAATCTAAAGAAAATTATAAGAGAAAAAGTAAGATTTTCAACCAACGGGTAGAAACTAAAGGAATCTGCTTAGAATTCCTGGTTATAAAAAAAAAGCCAATCATATAAAAGATGGGAAAATCTATAAAATAATAGCATAACAAGGAAATGATTAAAAAAGGAACATATTTAAGTATGATCTTCGCACATACCTGATATCTTCATTAGCGTAGACAGGGATTGGTATTGAAATCAAGATATTGCGATAGGCAACTATATAAGAAAGATCAGTTATCCATTTATATATATATATATATATATATATATATATATATATATATATATATATATATATTTAAATAATAGATATCGAAAAGAACAAAATGAGTTAAAATGGATAAGTTTGAGTAAAAAAGAGAAAAATTAGTAATTAATAAGAAAAAGAAACATTATTGAAACAAATTAATAATGCAAGATAAGAACAGAAAGAATACATCGATAAAATGTAAACTTAGTAAAATAATATATATATATATATATATATATATATATATATATATATATATATATATATATATATATATATATATATATATATGTATATATATATATATATGTATGTATGTATAAGTAGATACTGAATATAGATAATAAGCGGAGCCATCGGAGCGCGTAAGTGAATATAACTGACTCACATGAAATTGAAACTCGACTCACCGATTAGGAATTCCACACAAATCGCACATCCAAGCTATCACCATTTGTAGTCACCCATCTAATTACTGTCTAGGTTCCACGTTGCTTGAATTCGTTGATCGTGCTTGGTATTTTAGCGATATGTGGCTGTTTTATAGTAGATAGATAGATACATCCATACATAAATAAATACATAATTTAAATAAACACACACATGCATACGCACACACACACAAATATCTATAGATATTTAAATATATTTAATTTTTACTTGTTTTCTTATATTTTTTTCTTTTCTTTACATAAAGTTGGTAAAAATTGTCCGAATGTTCTGAATATTCGAGCGATTTTAGCTATTATTTTATCTATAATCAAGATTATTCTTTTTATTTTGATTTATGCATGCATTTAGAGATATTGAAATTTTTCTCGAACACGGTCAACACTTTGTGTCTGTGTTCATAGTTGATCTTACTGAGTTTTGACATTTACTTTTTTATTATCAATGATTCCATTATATTTAGACATTTTTACCTGAGGATGAGGCTATTATATTTGTATTTTCTACAAGTATGTTGCGCATACATATGTGTATATAGCGTAGATAGATATATAGATATATAGATATAAGAGTCAATAAGAAACTAAAGGCAATCTTGAAATTACGCGGCTTTTGCATGAGATGACGGTTAGCTAGCTGCGTGCAACATTCCATCGTTTAGTCAAGTGTCAGGAAACAGCCAGTTCATGCGTATGGACGCTCAAGACAACGATAGTACCATCGAGGAATAACGCGCTGTAGCACGATTGTGAAAGTCGATCTGGGTGGCCATCAGCATGGCGCTCATAAGAATATAAACAGTGGGTGGATGCCTTGAATCAGGGAAGACCGAAACTTTAGCACAGATTGCTATAATCGTGGACATCAGCTTTGACCAAGCCAAAGTTTCGATGAATCGTGGTACCATAAATTTTATGTGCTTTGGCTTCCCAAAGAAGTCAGCGGTGAAAAGGTGGATTCTGGCCTACTGAAAAGCTTATTGAATAATAAAAAAATGCATCACCACGCAGGGAGAATATATCGAATAGTAGCATATGGATTTGTTCTTCATTAGGTGAAATAAAGGTGGTGTATGAAATTGCATTTATTATTTGTATTTACTATCGTGATAGATAGATAGATAGATAGATAGATAGATAGATAGATAGATAGATAGATAGATAGATAGATAGAATGGTTTCGGATAAATAGAGAGATAGCAATATATTTCAAAAAGTTAATTAAAGAAACCATTAAAAAATAAAACGTTAAGTACAGAATGCAAGAAGAATAAAGAATAGTAAAAAAGTAAAACAAAATTGTTTAGAGGATGATAAGTTAGCATGAAAAATGTATATATGTGCGTATAGATAGATAGATAGATAGATAGATAGATAGATACGTACATACATACATATACATACGTACAACATGCATGCAAAATAAAGATAATGAACACAATCATACCATAGATAGATACATACATACATAAATACCGAATAAAATAATAAACATACATACCATATACAGCTATATATGAATAGATTCTGATAGATAGATAGACAGATAGATAGATAGATAGATAGATACATACATACATACATACATAGATATGAATAGATTCTGATAGATAGGAACATACATACATACATGCAAAATAAAGACAATAAACACATACATACCATAGATACATAGATAGATAGATAGATAGATAGATAGATAGATAGATAGATAGATAGATAGATAGATAGATAGATAATGTACATAACTCTTTCTGATAAATAGAAAGCTCTCAATAGATAGATATAAAAAAAATTATAGAGGGCAAGGGGAGTAAAGGTTTACAAAAGAAAATCAAAGAAACATTTTTATGAGATTGTATAAATAACGCAAGCAAGAGAAAGTAAGATTGAAAGAAGGATAGCAGAAAATAATAAAGGAAAACTTTGAAGTGGAAAGAAAAGAAGGAAGAATCGTATTTTTCTAAAAGAGAACGAAAAGCGTCAGAAGGCAATAAAAACAAAAAGGAAGAAAGTAAATAAAATGGCATCGGATGTATATATATATATTAGTGGCATTGTGGGTATTTACCGTCTGACGAGGATGAAATATGGGCGGTGATTGTGAAGAACAGCAAGCAAACATTTAGTTCCGGTCGGGCAACAGCCCGGAACTTCTATCAACTTTCTTTTTCTCAGGTCTATATACGGGTGTGTTTAGCTGAGTTTCATTGAGGGGTTCGCTTCTAATCCTTACCACCCCGATGAAATTTACAAGATTATATATATATATATATATATATATATATATATATATATATATATATATATATATATATATATATATATATATATATATCACATGTTTGCCGCTTTTAACATTTCACAGAAACATGAATATGAATGTTAAACAGGCTCAAAAAACAATACAGATGGGACTCCAGTAGGTTCATACTTATATACTTACATACATGCATATCTGTCTCTATCTATCTATATATATATATATATATATATATATATATATATATATATATATATATATATATATATATATATATATATATATCGGTTTACTAAGATTATGCATATATGAAGATAAATATGTATTGGGATAGATCAATCATTAAGTAGCTTCATATACTGTTTTGATTAATCTTGAATGGAAATTTCTGCTGTATAATTTTCGTTCATGGAGACCTTAAAATTTGGGTCAGAAGGAGGGAGATTAGGTTGAAAAATAAATAATTTTGGGACATCTGTAATGTTTCTTTTTTACTATTAGACTACGGAATTATTCATATACTTACGTTTAATCCTTGATATATGATTTATTCATATGTTCAAACTTATCGAAAAATGTATTAAAACATATTTGCTTACGCCCACACTCATATATTGATACTGATGTAAATCATGTTTTATACAAATCAACACTGCAAGATGATAGGCAGTTTCACGCTTAACCAATCGACAGACCATGTTATTTGATCATAGCTAAAGCGTGAACCTATCAGCTGTCATTCAGTATTGATTTTTAAGCCAATGCTGTTAATACTATAGAAAATATCTCACCAACATTGAGCCGTCTTCCAACAAAATTCTAACAAAACTAAATTATATATATATATATATATATATATATATATATATATATATATATATCTGTGTGTGAGTGCGTGCGTGTGTGTGCATGTATGCTCGACCGTATATATATATATATATATATATATATATATATATATATATATATATATATATATATATATATATATATGCATACATATATATTTTTACATTCCTGGTCCAAATCTTTAAAAAAAAATGTAAAATACTGTTACTTTAATCGAAATATATTTGCGAAACATTTACATTTGATTAGAAAATGTAGTTTATCAACAAACAAGTGAACATTTTAAGCTTTTAATTGATTAATTTAAACAAACATTGAAAATGTTTTTTTTTAGATGTTCATAAAGACCATGGAAATAAAAATAGAAAATACAGAACAAAAAAGTCACAACAACAATATATCCTCCATTTTAGCGAAAATTTACTTTGGTATACTCATTATTAACTTCTGCATGTGGATGTTTAGGATGCTCACCCAGGATGCATAAACTCCAGCATGAATTCCATCCGCAGTTTCAATTCGTGATCCATGTTTATAAACATCGTTTGCCATCCATCGATCCCAAATATTCTTGATTGGGTTTAGATCTGAAGATCACAGTCGATGGCCCAAAGCTGAGCGATATGCATTGCAGCATTGTCTTGCTGAAAAATTCTGTTTTCTCCACATAGACGAGGGCCTTCAGTAATTAGCGATACCTTTCCTAAAATTTCAATGTAATTAGAAACTGTTTGACGACCTTTTACTTCCTGTAACCCAAGTGTTTCATTGTACGAAAATGAACCTCAGACCATAATTTGTCCACTCCCACTGTGTCATGTTGAGAAAATTTTCTTTTGAGAGATACCAGTTATCGTCTGGGCTAACACGGTTGAATTTCTTCCGTTTATCCGCTACCCAAGTTTGATAATCGGAAGTAAATTGTTTATGGCGAGGAAGAATGCGAGGCCTCAGCAGTCGTTTCATGTTCTTAAATCCTTTCTTATCTAAATGCCATCGAATTGTTTGAGAGCTGTTTTCAGCATCTGTTTTGGCTTTCATCTGATTTGATTTTAGGCTTAAATCTCTCTTAACTTCTTGTCTAATGTGTCTGTCTAGAGATGATAAGATTTTAGCGGGGCGACAGCTTGATTTTTTAGAAACATACGTATCCGGATTTTCAATGAGAGTTCAGCTAGGGCCAATTTCATTTCCAATGGCTTATTGCGAAAGACCACGTTTTTGAAGTTCAACAATCCTGCCCTGTTCGAACTAAGATAAAACTTTAATCTGAAATATAATGCTTTAAATGAGCTAAGTAAATGTCTACGTGCCTGAAGCTATGAGCACACTGTTTCTAAAATTTTGGTCCAAAATTTTTTTCACTCATGGTCTTAATTTTATGACCAACCAAAAAATTCTTTATCAGTATTTGTTTAAATTAATCAGTTAAAAATTATAAACTATATAAAATAAAGAATGAAATACATGTAAAATAAATTAACACCAATAAATTAACAAACTATTCACATCAAAATGCATTATCCAAAATGCAGCACTGACCCATATATATGTCGAGACAAATTCAACACTCGCGACCTGAGGATTGCATCTAGCATGAAACAGCCTGATGCCTCTAAGTGTTGACTTCAATGTTCACTTATATTTATATATATATATATATATATATATATATATATATATATATATATATATATATATATATATCATCAGACTCGATGAATCAATTAATATAATTATCAAATCCTCCTAATTACTATCTGTGTTCATCATCGCTTGAACCAGCTTCTAATGCTCCAGTTGAAGCGGCTTGGTGAGAGTAGCCGTGGCTCCAGGAGGCTCAGACCTATGGTCAGAGAGAATCTCAGTTGAGTTCCACCACGGAATGTGGGAGTGAGCGGGGCTACATTGAGTCTGATTTGCAATCTCTCCGTCACCGAGGCCCGGTGGAGAAGTTGCTATGGTGTTCGCTTGCCAACCTAACCGTCGGGATTTCGATTCCAGTGGAGCAGTTGGTATGGTGTTTGCTTGCCAACTTAACTGTCGGGGTTTCGATTCCCTCGGCAGTGGATGCGCACTGCTGATGAGTCCCAAATATATATATATATAGTGCTGTTCGATAAAATTGACTCACTGGACTTTTTTGTACTAAAAATATTTTTTGTCTATAGTTTTTGGGGTTAAAATAATTTTTAATCTTACTAATATAAAAAAGAAACAACTTTCCCGACCACCTAGGAAAAAACTTTATTAACCCTAATGTACTCTACTGATAATTATAAATTTGGATATAATTGTGATTCAGGAAAAAAGTGACTCAGATATCGCATTCTAATGATTAAATATTGAAAACTATTTTGCAATACACGCTGAATAATATTCTAGAGAATTCTAGAACAGCTTAAATTATATCTAGAGTATTCCAGACTATTCCAGAAAGCCTCATACAGTATAAAAACAGCTAGAAATAGCCACTCAGTACCACTAAATGCATCTATTATTGCCCTCTCAAAAGCAGGTAAGTTTACGAGAGAAATTGCAGAACTTGCTGCAAACTCGCAATCAACAGTCTCTTGAGTGCTTAGGGCACATAATGATGCCACTTCTGCTCGAAGGAAGGAAACGAGGGGACGAAAGAAAAAGATTGATGATAGAACTGGCAGGGTAATCAAGAGAGAAGTTAAAAGAATAGGACTACAACTACCTAAGAAATTGCAGCCAGTCTAAGCGATGAGCCAGGTGTTTTGCCTCTTCAAAAGTCCGCCGGTGGCTGTTAGAACAATGGTACAAATCTTGTACACGAACGTTTAACCACTAATAAGCAAAGCCAACAAAGCCAAGATACTTTAATGGTCTCACTATTACAAAAATTTCACCGTAGAAAACTGGAAGAATGTTCTCTCCTCCGATGAAACGAAAGTTGAGCTAAATTCAAAGGATAAGCGATCTAAAATCCGAAGAAGAATCTTTGAAAGCTCTTTGAAGTACCGTCAAGCATTCGTTCAGTAAAATGTTCTGGGCATGCTTTTCCTTTCATGGAGCTGGATTCTTAAAATCTATTGAAAAGACCCCCAGGAGCGAGCAGTACAAGTGTATTTTAGAGTCTTTTCTGCTCCCTTCTGCAGAAAAGGTTCAAATCGACACCACCAAGTTCATTTTTATGCAGGATAATGCTCCCTGTCACAAATCAAAATTGATGAAGTAATACTTTGATGAGAAGCAGGTGAGTGTTATGATATGACCACCCCAATCTCCTGACCTCAACCCAATAGAAAACTTATGGAGCATTATAAAATACAGGCTCTCGAGAAAGCAGTTGAGTAACAAACAGGATTTGATTGTGAATTTCATATCCGAATGAAATTCAATCCTTGGAGATGAGTTTGCTAGAACCTAATGAAGTAAATGCCAAAAAGGGTTGAAAAGGTTATTTAAAATAAAGAAGGACCCATAGATTATTAAATATTTCGAACTATCTTACCTACTATAAATAAATTATACCTCTATTATGCCTTAATTAAAGCTGTTCGGTTATGTTTCTATTGATTACTAGTTGCAGCAATTAAGTGAGTCACTTTTTTTCCCTAAATCTCATTTATATCCAAAATTATAATTATCAATAGAATACCTTTAGGGTGAGTAAACTTTTTTACTAGGTGGTTGGGAAGGGGTCTTTATATTAGTAAGATTAAAAATTAGTTTCACACCCAAAACAATAGGCGAAAACATTTCTAACAAAAAAATATCAACACTGTATATGTGTGTTTTATTGATGATGACAGAAAAGTAAAATTGGAGGAGTCTTTTTTTTTAAATTAACTTTTATCCTTGTCTGGCCTATTCAACGAAACGTGTTTAAAAGAATGGTTGCTGCGCAAGTATACATTATATATATATATATATATATATATATATATATATATATATATATATATATATATATATTAGGTTGGACGTTAAAATATACGTCAAAAACGATATTGTTTTTGCACCAACCTAATATATATATATATGTATATATATATATATATGTATATATATATATATATATATATATATATATATATATATATATATATATATATATATATATATATATATATATATATTGGTTGAATTTATTTGAGTTTGTGACCCTGGGTTTCACGCTTTTGGCATCGTCAGGCAAATATGTTAGCTCTATCTCTGATATTGAGCGCTTTCTAATAAGTAACGCGCATATAATATATATATATATATATATATTTATTTATATTTACACACACACACACACACACACACACACATATATATATATATATATATATATATATATATATATATATATATATATATATGTAGTTGTTTCTGTCTGTACGCACACACATACATGCATACATACGCACGCGCACACCGGGGAGCACACATATACACACACACACACACATATATATATATATATATATATATATATATATATATATATATATATATATATATATATATATATGAAATATTTCGAGGAAGTTATCGGTCCGTCGTAAAGTTAAAGAACTATTGCTCATGTAGTTTGATTCTGACAAAAGTTCCAGACTATAACTTTACCTACGTTCTCCTGTATTAGAATCATTGTTACTATTATTACTTATACTAGCAGTTGTAGTTGTAGAAAATGTGTTTGGGGCAGGAGATGCACAATATATATCTCATAAAGAAGTGACGAAATGATTTCATTTTATATCATATGAACTCGATATTTCTGTTATCAATGTTAATTCAGTTTGCGACTTAGCAGCACATTTGGCTGTTCTACATGAAATGATACTTATTTTTTTTCATTATATATTGCACCAGATTGTACTATCGATTGTCCAATAGATCCTAATGGTATAAAGCCATTTTACTTTTCCCTTCAGTACTAATCTAGGAATTGGTTTATTGACATAAAGATTGGTAATCATTTCCTTTCCATCTTTGATTTTAGCGAAACTTTAGTTGTGTTGAAATTAGTAAAGCCTTCACCATGACTGAAAAAGTATCAGGTGATCATTTCTAGTTTATCTATCTGAATGAATTTCACTCTCAATGAATCAATGGAAGATTCCATAAAATACGCGGAATGCTCTGCCAGATTATGGCACCGCGTTAAGATTGACAAATCGTCAGTATCCACTTCTAATTTAGTACATAAATGGTTAATGGGAATATATAGGATTCTATATTTATGCTTGTAGTCGTAATGTCTAGGAGACAACGTGAGCATAAGAATCATCACTGCATCGTGAATGTCAATATGATCCTTCATTATGAGCTTCAGACAATGTTGTTTACATTGAAAAGTCAAAGTGAAAGATATAATGCAATGGTGTTTCTGTTGCCCCCTCTCTCTGTGTCTCACTGTCTCTGTCTGTCTGTCTGTCTCTCTCTCTCTCTCTCTCTCTCTATATATATATATATATATATATATATATATATATATATATGGGTGAGTGTGTGTGTATGCTCCGGGGAAATCCGTTTGAGCTCTCTTGACGTCTTGACAAAAGGCTAACTTTTAAAGCGGTGGCTCATACCGCTATTAAGACATTGCTCCTCAACCGAAATGAATTGGGCTCTACGAACCACTGACGTATTTCGTATAGAATTTCCTTTCTTCTCTGGCATGCAATGATAGCGTTGGGGTAGATCTCTGATACCAAATCAGTCGGGTTTCGATCCCGGCTTGAAGCAATCGGACATCTAACACACTGAAGAGCTGTGATGCAGCGAAACGGTCTTATATAATATATATATATTTATGTGGATATATATATATATATATATATATATATATATATATATATATATAGTTGTATTTTTAAGCAGCAATCATTCGTTTATGAATGTTTAATTTAAAACGACAGACAAGGTACTACGGTTAAGCTTTTTATTTATCTTGTGTTCGAACAAGAGCTTTCTTTTCTGGACAAAGAGTGTGTAAAATCTGTCCAAATATTTTATAGTTCCGAGCGCTTTCGGCTATACCTTTAGCCATTATCATGGATGATTCGATTTTTCAGGTTAATTGAGTGTGTGCGTTATGTGTATGTTTTTAGTGTGTTGTAGAGATGTTTTTCCGAATACATTGTGGCCTTGTTTGTAGTTAATATTGTTAAGAGTTGGCCTTTTTTTATTATTATTAAAGCTTCCATTATTTTTAATTTTTTTTACAGGTAGATGCATTTAATATATTTGTGTTTACTACTAGGGTGTTTCTAATGGTGTCTGGAAAATCTGTGCGTGTGTTTAAATGGGTTCTAATGGAGCTGTGATCAGATAGGTATAACATGAGGCGTCTGGATAAGTATGTAGTTGTGTAACCGATGTAATTATTTATGAGTCTAGTTTTATCAGGGACACAGTTCCTTTAAGGGGCATTTGAATTCATACATAATGTTAGTTCTTTGTAATGTTGACTTAGTTCGCGTGTTGTTATTTTTATGCATCAGGTTATCTTTGTCCAGAAAAGAAAGCTGTTTCTAGAACACAAGAAAAATTAAATAAAAATATAAATAAATATTATAAATTAAATAAAAATTATATATATATATATGAGTGTTCTCTCACTATACATTTAACTACACATTTATATCGGTGTGTGTTTATAGCAGTAAGAAATAATATCGTATAAAAAAACCTTCAAAAATTGCTGTTGTTTTTAGTTTCGGTTAGGAAAATGAATCGAAGAAAACTCAAGCAGAAAATATTCCTTCTTTAACATGTTAGACTGGCTTTGTTCTATAAAAAGTTTTCCGTTTTTGGGTGCGTTTCATTCTGCAGAGTTAAGCAAACTCATTGCAATTTTCATTTTGCGGCGACTAAAATTTATTTATTTTTTTACGTCCGTTTATTATAATGCAAAACTTATAATTAATCCGATTTAATTTTAAATCCGTTTAATATAATATAAAATAAAACTTTTAATCCCTGTTTATTTTAAATATAAAGCATAAATTGTATAACGGTCAGTCGACACCCAGCACAGGAATATTGCTTTGGGCATGAAACTGCGTG
This sequence comes from Acanthosepion lycidas, assembly GCA_963932145.1. Classification (NCBI taxonomy): domain Eukaryota; kingdom Metazoa; phylum Mollusca; class Cephalopoda; order Sepiida; family Sepiidae; genus Acanthosepion; species Acanthosepion lycidas. The sequence continues at coordinate 117,836,386 of OZ010584.1, read as the reverse complement.
TCGTGCTACCGGTGAGGGTATATTTATTAATATATATTTAATAGCTCTGTTATATTACAACGAACACCATTTTCTTAACACCTACACTCAATATGCAATATATATATATATATATATATATATATATATATATATATATATATATATATATATATATATATATATACTAGCAGCATGGCCAGGCGTTGCCTGTGTTTGATTCAAAAAGCAATCGCTATCATATGACTTAAATATTTTTGCCCTTCATTGCCTTTAAAGTAGTGCCCTTTACCGTGTTGATGTTGCTACATGCCTTAATTCTTGCCTATCTCACACTTTTTTTCAAATTTTTCTAAGCTCTATACTAAACATTAAATCTGTTACGAAAAAAGAACTAAACAAAATGAACACAAAACGATAGCTTTAAAAAAGGACTCGTAACTGGAAAAAACGAATGAAAGAAGAATGTTAGCAACAAATATTTTTTCACAACGAACACAGTTCTGCGGAATCAGAATCAACGTTGAGTTTAAGCAAGCGAATGAGCCAATTGCAGTATAGTGCCATGCAGATTTAAATTTTTCCCACTTGTGATGAATGCAGCTATCAATTTTTTTGCATGCTAGCATGCTAGTTAACATTCATGCCAGTCAGCTGTTGGCTCTCACGCTGGCCAATAAAATCTTCCTGACTATTCGTGACAGCCAGCTATAGTCACTCATTCTGGCCAGTACAAAATGGCCGCTAACTACATGAAAACTACCGTAGAAGCATGAGAAAAATCGATTGTTTCCACTATCGATGGGAGTTGGGAAATGCAAAGTCGGTCTTTTTAAAGTTGGCCTTTTCGCTAACTTGGAGCATGTGCATGTAAATTTTGGTGCAAATCCGTCGGGAATTGTGGCCGTGCATTCGTTACACACACACACACACACAGAGACACACATCCTGCCTTTTATTGATAGAGATATGTTAAGTCATATGTACTCTAAAATAGTTTATGAAATATACATATATATATATATATATATATATATATATATATATATACGAGATAAAAATATAATTTTCAGGTAGCCTAAGTTTACGGGTAAATTAGACATAGATTGCATGTAGATATAAAAATACAAAGGTGGACACTGACGTTAACACCGAATGGTGACATTCTCTTCTAAGCTTGAATGTAATCTTCAGCCTAAAAATGTGTAACACAGAACTATCTTGTGTTTGTTCAGTTTTTCGAAGAATAAGCTAGTTTATTCATCAGGGTTTTTTTTGGGGTTAGGGAGCTGATAAACACCGAGATAGATTAAAAATACGACCTATCAAAGCAGAGATCAGCCCTTTAATTGCATTAACTGACGAATAATGTGTGGGTATTTAAATACTGCTGTATTGGGCGTCTGGTGTGCGGTAATCTTTCATTAAATTATCCAACTAAGAGAAGAAAAATGTGATGTAACGTGTGGGGCTTGATTTTGACGTGTCCTTTTGTATATAAGCGCTTCTTCCTTGGAGTACAAAGTGTTTCCGAATTGGCAGCCATCATAGAGCTTAAATTTTTAAAGCCTGGAAAATCCTTCAGAACTCTTAGCTGAGTTCAGATGACATCCATACATCCTTTATTTTTCTTTCGATTGTCAAGCAAAGACAAAAAGATAATGTTTAATTTCTCACTTCGACTTGAACATCCTCGATGTGGGAATTGTTTAAATATTAATTATATTGTTTTGTTGTTTTTTTTTTCAATCTTTTCAAATGAAACCAAAGATCCACGAGTTAGAATGGATGAAATTTTCCTGTTTGTTATATATTCAGCGACCAACTGACTGTTTCCAAGAAACCTTACCTCTTTTAGTAGTCTTAAAAGTCATTAATTTATTAAATATTTTATGAGTTTCTACATAAAGACACTCTGACGATCTTGCTGATTTTTCTTAAATTCTCTTATTTCGGGCTGATGTAATTTCTGATGCTCTATCGCTATTCAGACGTCCTATACTCTGCGAAGTTCAAAATATTTTTTACAATGGATTAATTATTAAAACAAGCCTTTATATTTCCATACGGAATTTCTTTTTGTTATATTTTAGGACTATGTGACAGCCATTCTGCTCCTATCTCCTTGCATTGTAGAGAATCACAATTACCTTTTGAATATAATAACAATTTCAATTAGAATTTTGCACAATATTACAATGCACTAGTCCATGTATTAAACGGCATCTTCATTCTGATACCGAGAGCATGCGCACTAATGTATCTGATCAGTTTCGGATTTCGAATCATTATTCCTTTGATCTCTGGTGTATACTCATTTCTTTCCGTGTCTCGACTAGTGACCTAATGTTAGAAATGGTATCATGGCATTTTCCACTGAGCAATCTAAAAAAAATCACATATTTTACATAGATAAAGCCCTTCGTAAGATGTCGGCTCGATATGTGAGAACAGTTTCTTTTATTTCTTTAAGGCAATGGTCGACCAGGAATCTGTTCAACGACTAGTGGAATATTTTCCAATCAATACAATGACTTCAACTACAACTGGAATTGTTGATGTTCTCATGTGCCAAGTTTTTCATGTTTCGACTTGTATTTTGATAGCATTTGAAGATTTCGAAAGGTGCATTGCAGTCTGCTGGACTGCCATATCAATGAGGAAACAATTTTTGTCTCTAATCACGGTGTCTGGGGGATTAGATTTGATTGTTCGGTCTGTGTTTTATGAAATTCTGACGGGTTTTATCTCTGTAATCGGATCTGGGTGGTTTTTATCAATGTTCCAGTGCAGATAATGTCCCACATCGTCATGTCGGGTTTTATATTCAGTGGGTGCTAATGCCGTGCAACCTGATACAAAGTGGTCAATTGTTCTGGATATTTATCACAGAGAATATTTTATTTTGGTAATAGAACCTACAAAACTGCAATTTCTGTTTTAGAATTTCCTTGCTTGATGGAATTTCATTTAGTGACTTAATTTTATATTTCCGCTTGATCTTCTTGCATTTGCATACTGGGACATTTGGGTTTCTAGTGATCTCATCTAATATCGAAATCTCTCATCTGATTTCCTTTGTTTCTTGCATCAGGTTTGCCTTCGAAGCCGTCTCTCTTTCTGTTTTAATCTTTACATAGTCTTGACTCCAATCTTCCCAGTAGCTGCTAAAGCTGCATTGTTAACTTCTGAGATGTTTCCCAGTGGTTTGTGCGTCAACAGTGTTTCCAGTGCAGCTTAGTATATATGCACAATGTGCTTCCAGTGCAGCTTTATATATATGCACAATGTGCTTCCAGCGCAGCTTTGTATGTATGTATGTATGTATTATTATTATTATTATTATTATTATTATTATTATAAATCTTCCAGAAGATCACGATTTTCTGAAAAAACACAATCTTTAATATTGCTGTGTAGATTTTTTATTTACTTCGCATTTGGCTTTCAAGCTTCTTGTTTTCTGAATTTTGCTTCACATCTCTAGCCTCTACTTTTGACATTTTTCTTCCTGTTTCATCTTTTTGGTATATCTGTACTCATTATTAATTCTCTCATACACAGAACAAAAATCTTTCAGCCCAATATGCTGAAAAAGCTCCTAAGAAAAACTTGGTAATGATTACATGACGATTACATGAAACAACTAAAGAACAAAACGTTGCCATCATCATCATCGCCGCCACCACTATTATTATTAACAACAAAAACAACAACGGAAAAATAAAAGAACAGCTATACTATAATAGAGAATTGATATTTCTAAACTAACCATAAATCGCAAAGATCCAACGATGCGATTGATCAACACTACAAAAAGGCGCAGCAGCCGTAATAGAAGAACACTCCGAAGATCGATAAAACCGAATTCCTGAGAAAAAAGACAAAGAAATGATTATTATGAAGAATGAAATGAAAAAAAAAAAAGATGATAAAATGAAAATGGTGAAATATACATCGAATGACTGAAAAAAAATAGAGAATGAAAAGAAAGCAAAATAATTTTCAGAAATAAGTGAAAAATAAAATGCGAATGAATAAAGAAATATCGATCATATCATTTTCAGATTTCATATCTATGCCATAAATCAATCGACGAATAGAAAATTTCTACCTAGATTGGCGCAATAATATCTTTACAGCATAGTTATCCTTCTATTAGACTAAGAAGTGCTGAGCAGTTGACAAGAATAAACAAAAAATTAGAAATAGAAAAAGTGAAAAATAAAATAATTTAATCCTTCCAAAAATAAAATGCCTGAAAATGAAGTCTCAAAAAAAGTCAAATAATATGAAATAAATTGACAAGGTGTTTGACTCGAAGGTGAAATATTGGCTTAATTACATCTACTGAGTTGTATCCTTGTTAAATGCTAGTTAAGAAAACAAAAGGAATTTGTAAAATGAATTTCAATCCAGACAATTAAACTCAGTAGAATGGCGCAAAACAATCTTCCGAAATTCCTTTATCTGTATCTGAATTGATTAAATTTCTGCAATAGAAAAGTTTGAGATCTGATTTATATATGATGTAGTTGCATTTTTCTCACCTGTCTGTGTAGAGTGTGAATAACGAATATTTCGTTTTAAAACTAACGGACGCTCTCTCATTAAGGCTATGAACGCTAAACAACCCCACGTACCTCAGTCGATCCGACTTAATATCAAATACACTTGAGAATAAGGAGTATGGATAGAGACAGAGATATAGGGTGGGCGAGAGAACAGGTGGTGTGTAGAAGAAAGAAAATATGATGGCTGGAAGAATTAGAGAGAGAACCAACGAGGAAAAATGAGATTGAAGGAGAGAAAAAACAGAAAGGAAGATGAAAATAAAGAAAATAATATAAGCGAGAGAGTAAGTGCAAACAGAAAAATAATTATATTATTTACATTATTCGGACTATTGTCCTCATCTGTTTCGCCATATTTATTACAACGTTTCGGCCGTTGTACACTCCGGCCTTCTTCAGGTGGTTAGAATTTCGAACATAACCCTTTATTTCGCTCACTGGGTTAGACTGTTCTAGTTCCACGTTCAATGTTTAATGGATGTCATTTATCAGTTATCTCCTTTTAAGGACACAGTGATTAAAGGCGTTGGTTAGATCCAGTGACAGGACCCAAAGAATGTGAGTTCAATATCCGGTTAAGGCAGTGGAGAACTTTCAGAGGGAAATTAACAGGAAATAACGGATAACTGACATCCATTAAAGCATGGCACGTGGAACTAGAACAGTGAGCGAAATAAAGGGTTCAGTTCGACATTCCATCCACCTGAAGAAGGCCGGAAAGTACAATGGTCGAAACGTTGTAATAAATATGCCGACAAAGATGAGGACAGTAGTACGAACAATATAAATAATGTACATAATACCTCATCTCAGAAATATAGAAGATACAGAAAAATAATTTTTCTCGGAAGAGGGAAAGGGGTAATATTTCAGTTAAGAAGAGACAAAGAGAGAAAACATTCGTGTTTCCCTCGTGAGCATTTCTTGACTTCTTACTGCGTGAACGATCCATTCATAAGTATCGCTTGTGGATCTTTAAGCTCGAATATCATTCGACTGGTTTATTAAACCTGTCACTTGTAAATTATTCCGATATTCAGCACATTCTTGCGAAATTACAAAGTATCGTGAACATCTGCCAACACCTAAAGATAGAAAAGAAAATCACGCGTTTAAAGAATATAAGATTTGCCGAAAATAGTCTAATTACTAACCTTATCCTACTCATGCACAAGGGCATAAATCTGGGTCACTCAAATAGATGAAAATTAGCCATATCATCTCGTACCGTGCTGCTAGATATTATTTTTAATGTTTTGATTTTACACACGTGATGAGTAAATGTGAAATGAAAATCAGCTTGCTCGATTATTAATGATAGAAAAATATTCCTATATTGTTCATACAATAATGAATAATGACTGAGAAAGGAAAGTATATTTTTATAACAAACATTTCTGAGCCAATTATAAAGAAGAATTACAAACATTCATAAAAAATAAAGCAGCAAAGTGTTTAGTCATTGGTTGAGAATACTACACATCGTGTAAGGCGCGATCACGCGTAACGAGCAACCGCCAAATTTTCGCTTAGGAAAAATGTTTTTATCATGTATATCGTGTATCAAGTGAATTCCTTTTTGTGTGACCAAATTACAATAGACTAACCTCTTTTCCTCTATCTCTTTATCTTATTTTCTAGTTAAATAAGCTAAAAAGTAAAAGGAGAATGATAAAAGTATCGTAAGTAACGCTATACTCGATGCGTAAACGCGTACAGCCATAAACAACCAAACAAGAAATAGCTAAATATCTTATAATGCAAACAATGGAAAAGATGTATATTCGCTATGTTTGCATTTTATATTACAATTCTAATATCTGGATGTTAAATGTGTTGTAATTGGACACACTTAAGTAAAAATATCAGTTTATTTTAAACGCAGCTGTATATTTTTACTACAGTAAATGGATATATAGTTTGGTCAACGTAGGGCCAGCAATAAATATGCTAATTTTATATCTCGTGTATGATGCGATCCCCTTAATATTAACTTCAAATTAGGACTTCAAAATCGCATGATACACGAGTATATACAGTAATAATTGATGCCATGAGTTAACTAGCATTAAAAAAAATATTCTTTTGGGATTAAGTGGGGGATCAGTCTTATGTTGTTACCAAGTAATAAACGGATCCCCCAACGAATTATAACATACTGTATATACTCGTGTAACGCGCGATGTATATTTTAAATGCATATGAACTTTTTAACAACATTAAAAGGATATATAGTTTGGTCAACGGCGTTGACCTGGCCAGCAGTATATACGTTAATTTTACATACATTAATTTTATATCTCGTGTATGTTACGACCCCACCCTTAAAATTAGCTTCAAAATTAGGTTTTCCAAAGTTGTATGATACGATAGTCTATACTGTTGGTTTTGGTAAATTCCAAAGCTTATGGATCATATCTTGAATTGATACTCACAATCTTTCCATTGTATTTTCTTCCACTTCTCTTCCACTTTATGAACTCAGCGTAGTGACCATGAATAGTAGACAAACAATGAGTATGGTGGCTCGAAAGTATTTCTTTAATTGTTCTCTCTCAGCACAAAAATAAATGTTTTGATGCTTATTGCTTTCCAGCTTGTTGGAAAATCTTTTTTGTACTTCCTGTCTTTCATAACTCGAATGTTCCGTCTGATCCTTCGATCTATCGACCTGCTAGTTATCTACTGAGTTTTGGCAAAGTTTTAGACGATTTAATCAATTCATAATTGTTTAAGCATTTCACTTCGCTGAGTCATCTTTCTGACTACCAACATGATGTGGGTGCCAAAGTTGGGCCCACAGAAGTAAAACACGGATTAGAAGTAAGAAATATATATTAACAACAGGTTAGAGAGATAGTGTAAGCGGAGCTTACTATATGTTAGTGTTCAACACTGGTAGTCGTACTAGAATCTCTGTGTCTCTCTATGTCTCTCTGTGTCAGTCTCCTTCACTCTCTGTAGAATGCTATGTTGCCTACTTAATGCAGGCCTGGAAGAGTCTATTGTGTAGGTCGTTTCCAGTCTCACAATACCCCACTTCCAAAGAGTCTTCTTTTTGAAAAGGAGAGAAAAAATAAAACTGTTAATACTTTTTCCTCTTAGGATTTACGTCGAGCGGTTGAGTAAATTTCCTTTTCCTTCCTGAGCGTCGCACTTCAGGAGAGACTTGGGGCATGTCGAGATCGAAATGATCGAAAATTACGTCGATCGGCTCTTCACAGGTATTTTGTAGTGATTCCTTCAAACGGCATTTTCTGATCTGGACCCATGGCGTTTGTGAATGTTTCTCGGTCCTTGGACCATATATACCAGTTCGCCAATTCTCTACGTTATGGTGCCCACTTCCCAGAATGTCATATTGTTTTTGTACGCCTTGAAAAAGACCCTATCGCCAGGATTGAAATATTTCCTATGATGCGATAGGGTTTGTTTGAACTTTGCTTGCCGTAGAATAAGTTTGTCGAAGACAGACTTGATTTTTCTTGCGAACATTGTTTCTGCAGGCGAGCTTCCCATAGGCGTGTTCGGATTAGGGGTTATCCGATACACATGCAGAAACTGTTGCAATGTTCTATCTGTCGGTGTGCCTAGTGCCTTTCTTAAAGCCCTTTTTAAAGTGTCCACGAACCTTTCGGCCTGGCCATTTGACCTAGGGTGGTACTGAGGCGTTGTAACGTGATCCACCTGATATGACTTGCAGAAGTCTCTAAATACACTTGATGTGAATTGAGTGCCATTATCAGTAACTATACAATCTACGACGTGAAGACGCACGAATAGCTCGTGTAGAAGTCCGATCGTGCAGGTTGTGGTTGGTCGTTTACATTGTAGGACCACGGGCCATTTTGAGTGGCTATCCACAACAATGAGATAGTACACGTTGTCCATAGGCCCTGCAAAATCCACATGAATTCTTTGCCAAGGATGATCTGTTTTGGGCCATGGTTTGCACGTCGTGTTTGGAGCTTTTGCTGCAAGCGCGCTTCCTTTGCATGATTCTATCATGTGTGCAATGTCCTTGTCCATGTTTGGCCAATAAACGTAGCAGCGTATGAGGCTTTTCGTACGGTTCTTCCGCGGATGTCCCATGTGAAAATCCCTGAGTATTTTTTCTGTGTAGGCTCTTTGGAATCACTACGCGGTCAATATATAGTAGGACATCATCGCAGAGGGAGAAAACTTCAGGCACTTTGGGGTCTTTGTTTCGAATTTTGCTTTTTATGGATTGAATGAATTCATCCTCTCGAGACTCCCTTTTTATGTCGGCCAAAGTAACTGGGAGCTCTTTTATGGTACTCGCGATCATGTTTTTGATTTCACAATTTGTCCTTAGAGTAGCAATGACGAAGTCTTCAAAGACTTTTGTATTTTTTGGAATAAGTCGCGATAAACTGTATGCATGGCAAATATTTTTGGTTGTTAGGAACTCTATCTTGAAATTATAGTTTAAGAGACTCGTTCCCCTCCACGAAGTAGTCTATTTGCAGTATAGACTGGCAGACCTTTTTTAGACCCAAAAATTGTAATTAGAGGTTTATGGTCCGTCTGCAGTATGAACCGTCTACCATGTAGATATCTGTGAAACTTTGTCACAGCGAATATTAACCCTAGAGCCTCTTTCTCTATTTGAGAATATTGTTTCTCAGCTGGAAGTAGAGATCTTGATGCGTGAGCCACAGCTTTTCGCGAACCGTCTGTCAGTTTATGTAATATGCAAGCTCATATGCCATACGAGCTTGCATCACTTTCGACTATGATGTCGAGATTAGGGTCGGAATGTGTGAGGGAGAGGTCTGAAGTAAGAGTTTTCTTAATCTTCAGGAATGCATCTTGGCATTCCGGGGTCCATGACCATGGTTTGTCCTTTTTTAAAAGTTGGTTTAGAAGCCCTCTCAAATTTTGCATGTTCTTAATGAATCCTTGGTAAAAATTAGCTAGGTCGAGGAAGCTTTGTAACGCTTGAACGTTATCTGGGGCCGGCAAATTTCTGATCGCGTTGGCTCTTTCTGGATCCGGCTGACGACCATCTTTATTTATAATGCACCTAAGTATTTAATCTCTGGTAAAAAAAAGTCACACTTTTCCTCCTTAACCTTAAATCCGTATTCTTGTATCTTTTCGAATACGTTTATTATATGGTTCCGGTGCTCTGCCGTAGTTTTACTTGTAACTAGTATATCATCCAAATAGGCTGTTCCGTAGTCAAGATCGCCCAGCATGGCGTCATGACCTGCTGGAAAATTGCAGGCGCAACCTTTACTCCAAAAGCCAGCCTGTTGTATTTGTACAACCCTCTATGGGTGTTTATGCAGAGCAATTTTGAACTTTCTTCTTCCCCCTCTATCTGAAGGTATGCGTCCGAGAGGTCGATTTTAGAAAAAAAAAATTCCACCATTGAGTTTATTGAAAATTTCTTCAGGGCTTGGGAGAGGATAGTGGTGATCTTGCAAAGCATCGTTTAACCCTGTGGAAAAATGTGCGCATAATCGTATTTGATTGGACTTCTTTTTTACGTAGACCGTAGGTGCTGCCCACTCGCTAAAATCTGTTTTTGACATAATACCTGCTTGTTCGATTCTATCTAACTCTTTATTGATTTGCTCTAGAGCAGCGAAATGGACATTCCGTTTCTTTATGAACACCGGTTGTGCACCGACCTTCACCTTGAACTTAGCTTTCATTTTAGTACATTTCCCAAGGCCGCCAGAAAAAAAACCTGGGGATATTGTTGTTTGAGTTCCTTTTTTAGATTTACCAAATTGGACGTTGTACTTTGTATCTTGCGACAAAATGTACTCATTTGGCAATCCCAAAGATTGAATTTTTCTATCCCATCAGTTCCCAATAAGTTGTCTGAAGTTTTTAATACGTAGGCTTTGAGCTTTTTGGTAACTCCATTTAGTGTTACTGTAAGTATTACCTCGCCTAAAATGTTAATATTTTCGCCAGTTACGGATTTTGCTGTTTTATCCGTTTTTAATAAGGTCGGCTTGTTCAATTTTCGCCAAGTACGCCAGTTAATGGTTGAAATATCAGAACCCGAGTCAAGCTGGAATTTAATGGACTTATTGAAAATATCCAGTTATATATTTTCTTAAATTCCTATCAACAATATTGTCAGAATGAGCTTGCCTAATTTTATTATTGGGTTTTCTCGTTCTGTTGGCGTACCAGCACGAGGTTAAAGTATGGCCACTTTTATTGCAATTTTTGCAATATTATTTGTTCTTAACTGGACAGAATTTCATCCAATGTCATTTACCACAATGGTAACATGGTCCGGGCGGTTTATTTAACCTATTTGGATTTTGGTTACTGCGGAATTAAGGACATGGGATTTCCCTTTTGTCTTTTTGAGGGGAATAGGAGGTAGACTTACTTCTGATTTTATTAATCTGAGTCACACCTCGATAGTGTTTGAATCACGATTTACAGATATTACTCTTTGACAGTCCTCTGCCAGTTTTTGGAGAGTCAATCCTTGTTTGTTCTCAAGCTTAGTCAGTACCCGTCTTCTGACTTCGGTGTCTTCTGCAGATACTAGACCTTGTGCGAAAATTAAGCACTTAAAATCATCGGCACTCAGTTCGGCTAGTTTAAAATCATTACATAGCTTGTTCACCGATGCTGCAAACGTTAGAAAATATTGCTGGTTGTCTTTGACTGTGTTCAGGCTTTTCCAACGTTTGTGGAACAAGGTTGTGTTAGGCCCGAATATTTCCGATAGGAGCTTAATCGTTTCTGAAAAATCCAAGTCAGTGGTTTTCTAGGGTAGTATGAAGTCTACGAACCTACTATGTTCTGTAGTTCCCAGTTTTCTCAATAGTAGACGTAATTTTTTTTTTACTGGGCCATTGTTCACAGTCTACGTTGAAAATATCTTCGTAGCGCCTGTAAAAAGCCTGGAACGTTTTGTCTTCCTCTGGTACGTATTCAAAGTTTCCATTGAATTGTAGATTATACTCTGGGAGAATATTGTATCTTTTTCAGAGTTTGAGCCTTTTAATGCATTTACGAGTAATTCTTTAAGTTGTTTCTGTCGTAGTTCAGCATTCTGAAACGTAATTTTTTGGAATTCCATTTGCTGTTTATGTAAATCCCAAAATAGTTGTTGTCGTCTTTCTTCTGATTTTGTTGCTGGACCAAATTTAGTTTTAACATTTGGGCAACAACTGTTTGCAAATCTTCCATATTTAAAAATGACAGCGCTTTTTTGTTGCTTTGAAACACGTGTACTAAGAGGAGATACACAAAAAAATCTTAATAGATTTTTGTTCCTTTATTTTTCTTTTTTTACAGAAAAAAATATGGACAGACAATAGTTAAACTAAATTAATTATGTGTGTTTAGCTTTTTTTTCCCGTGGTTCCGTTAATTTTAACGTAACTGAATAATTTTTCACCACACTTACGTATTTTTTTTTTTTATAGAAAGGTACAAAAAAAAAGAAAACTCACCTCAGTGAATTTGAGGGGAGAATAATTTTATGCCTGAGTTCAACTCAGGTACATAAAAAAATTTTCGATAGTGTTTTTCCGAAAACTTGAGTACAATGGTAATACTTGATCTTGTGTTGTCAGTTTTTTTTACGAACAACTGTTTTTTTTTTTATGTGTGTGTGGGTGTGTAGAAATCTTTCTTTTATTGGACAGACTTTAATATTCCGTAGATGTCGAATCGCTAGTTTGTCAATGCTGTTTGGTATTGGAATATATGTAGATGCTGGGTGTTTAGCTTTAAAATCGCTAATGTATAAATACCAGCTTAATTTCACGTTCAACACTGCTGTGGGAACGCGTGGACTTTGTGTATTTTTCGAGTACTGTCGCTATCGATACGGTGAGAACGAAATTCTCGAATCTTTTCTGTCGCCGCTGTTGTGGGACTGGCAAGGTATTGCGGTTTTCGACGTGAATGCGTTTCACGAATTCTTCATTGACCAAGATGTGGGATTGCTAAGGTATTTAGGTTTCACCGTGAGTGCGTTTCTAGAATCCTCGTCGCCACTGATGTGGGTGCCAAAGTTGGGCCCACAGAAGTAAAACACGGAACACGGATTAGAAGTAAGAAAGATATATTAACAACAGGTTACAGAGATAGTGTAAGCGGACAACACTGGTAGTCGTACTATACTCTCTGTGTCTCTCTGTGTCACTCTCCATCACTCTCTGAAGAGTGGTATGTCGCCTACTTAATATAGGCATGGAAGAGTCTATTGTGTAGGCTTTCACTTCTGTACGTCAACCACCCCGATGTGTTGACGGTCGTTGATGAAAGGATTTCTCAAGCTTTAGATAAGAATGGTAAATCAAGGACTCTTCCTTTGGATATCTTGAAGACAGTTAACAGGGTTTGGTATGCTGGTCTTCTTCTTGGAATTTTATGATGTTTTGTTTGAATTTTCTGTTTGATTTAATCTTTCTTATCGAATCTCAAAAGGAAAGATCTCATGAACGACTACTCATCTCGATGTTTCTGTATAAATACGACTGTACCCCACCCAGGGATATATCGTCGGATTTACTCTGTTCATAATTTTTATCAACGACCTTCCCATTGTTATCAGTTCTGTACCCAGTCTCTATATCGACGACATCACTCCTAACTTAACCTTTTGAACCCTGACCACCGCTTTACCGGTGGTAGAGAAAAAAACGTAATGCCCAGACACCGGATGAGTAGTGGTAGAGAAAAAGACTTAATGGCCAATCACCGGTTGAACGGTGGGTAAAAACTTGTAACTATTTTTTTATATCTACCATGAAACATTACATACAAATTATTTGCAAATTTGACGCATGAGCTCATGCAGAAGGGTTAAAGTTGTTCAGGAACGCAGGGCTCAAAAGTGTTAATGGTTAATCTGATAGGTTCGATAAAGTCAAAATGGCAGATGAGTTCGAAAATTATTTCCAATCTGTTAACTGAACAAGGAGAGGATCGTTATTTCTACTGTCTTCCAAACCAAACTTCTCTCTATGAATCGTCTTAGAAAATCTTTTCAGTTTACCATTAGCATGGCTGATATTAACTTCCAGGTGAGTAACCCATTGTGCCTATTATATCAAACGTTTTTTGCTGATAGGAACTTGTATGATTATATTGAGTTAATTGCTAAGTCTATTGATAGAAAGATTGGTTGACTGTGATAGGCCAGACGCATTTACCCACCTGAAACTATCTTGCGTGTTTATATGTCTAACATTCAATCGTGGCGTATTTTCCCTTTGCCTTTTCTATAAAAGTTATCATGAAGTTTTTTTTTTGGGGGGGCGGGGGGTATTTTTTTTACAAACTCTTCTATTTGTTATGTCGACTTCATGAATTTAAACGTAGTTTGAGATTTATAATTATAATTATAATCGTAATTTCTATTACAATAATTTATCCGTTTGCACTTCTAGCCGATTAGTGTTTTTTCTTGTCAAATACAATCGTCAAAAATTAATATCCAGCGCCAATCGTCGTCTTCATTTTCATGCAATCCTGTTATTTGTATTGTTCTTTCTCCTCAGTAACTTTTTTTCAGTTTCCTTCACTGTTTTGCGCCCATTCCGTTTTAGTGGCTTTATTACCTTACTTAGAGCGGAATGATTTAAAAATCGTAACAGTGTTTGACGTTCGGGTTGGAAAGCACATGATTTCAGAACGCTCAGTGCTGATTTGTATGATTTATCGATACGACAAAATCTTTCCATTCAAAATGGAATCAAACACTAGAACTTCAACTATAAAGATAGGTATGGATAAATTAGATCTTAACATATCGCATAATAACAGAGAAATCATCTTACTAACGATTTTAGGATCGAGATAGCGGACAATAAAAGCTATAATAATGATAAGAATCAATTTTATAAAGCAAGAAATTTAATCAGGGATGAATTTTGCTAAAAACTGGAGAAATAACAGAATTGGAGGAATATGGAGACGACTCAGATGTTGTCAATGATGAAATTAGCCAGAAAAATTAAGTGCAGGAGATTTTATGACATAAAAAAAACGAATGAATTTAAGAATGTCATTAGAGTTTCGAAGATAAATATTTTACACAAGTTATGATCATGGCTAGATTAGATTTAGGAGTGTAACGTCGACTGCATGATGCTCCATAGAAAAAAAAAGTTTTTGAACTGTAATGGCAGAGGATCTAATGACTCAAGAGTGATGAAGGTTTACAGCGTTAGATCTTCTCAGCTGATTTTGGGCGTAGAAACACCCCCAGACATGCGCATTGACATCTTTAAAAATTAAGTTTGACATGAGTGCTACCTAGCCTATTTCCGTTATCTTTGCATGTTAACATAATTGAATACATTTCCAATATTGCTTCTCTTGAGTGCCATGCGGCTTTTGGAAGTCGTCCGGTCAAAATCAAACAAGGCGGCTATGATCGTATTCCAATTTTATTTCATCTTTTTGATGTATTAAAAATATTTATTTTATTTTATTTTTTATTTTATTTTATTTTTATTTATATTTATTAATTTTTTTTTCTATGGGGATTTCTAATCTCAATGTCCACCTCCTGTCGTT
This sequence comes from Acanthosepion lycidas, assembly GCA_963932145.1. NCBI lineage: Eukaryota > Metazoa > Mollusca > Cephalopoda > Sepiida > Sepiidae > Acanthosepion > Acanthosepion lycidas. The sequence continues at coordinate 117,821,294 of OZ010584.1, read as the reverse complement.
TATGTTTGCCAGAAATAGTCACTTATTAATCAGAATTATAAAGTCTCTTGGTCTTTTATAGTCAAGTTGCCATAATTTAGAATATTGACGTATACTATTAACGTTTCATTCATTCAGCCTTTCACTGATATATCTAGATTTAATAATTTTATAGATGGTCTAAACTTCCTACTTCTTTGACACAATTTTCTCACAGTTTTCTTGGCTATTTTCGGAAGTGTCCACATAAATTACTACAGGTACTGCTAGTCTATGTTTTGTAAGTTAACCATTGTGAAATCTGTGAAAATCTATTTCGCTCTGTATTGAACTTGATTATATACTCTTTCATTTAATTCTCTTCAGCTGTATCTGTTTCCCATATTACATGATAATTGCGTGTTTGTTTTACGTCCGGCCTCTTCACAAATTCATAGCAGTGGAGTTAAATGATTTTCGTTGAGGATCATTGCAAACTATCTCACGATTTAAGTTCACCAATGTTTATTGTCAGGGTACTTTGATATTTATAAGTCATCATCACTATTTAGAAAAATTAACCACACCCGTGGAACTTCAATGATTGTGACATTTAAGAGGATCCTTTCAAGCCTTGTGTCTTCACGCACACTTTGGCTGTATTCTGTCCAATCATCAGTGCTTATGCCTGTATGTAAATAAATGTTGTGCAAACATGGATTAATTTCATATGTGGAAAGGTAATAAAGAATGGACACATATTTTCTACTGGATCTTCTTATTTTATCTATCTTTCGTTATATTTCTCCATAAAGAATTCGGTTCTTTTACGTGTTTACAGAATAGCTCATACCTAAACAGGATAGACATAAGAATGGAAACTAAATATACTATAAGTACATATATTATTATTTCTACGTTATATTATCAAACAAATCTACAGAAGGCATATCCGAACGACATAAGATATATCCAAGCCACTACGCTCACAACCGGAGACTACACTACTCTTTCGAACGAGTGCCCGACACCCCAGCTGCGCTGAGTATGTTAAAACACTGATCTCGATCTTTCATATGAACAGATTAAGATCATTTTTTAATCGTTTCATCTTAAGAAAGGTGATAAAGCCACTAATACGCCAGGGTTTACTGAGCATGAGACAATAGGACAATAAATGGGCATATTTCAGAAAGTCAGGAGATATCGATTGATGTTGAATTTAAATTTTTGAAAATCCTAATAGACCAGAAACAGGAAGAGGGTTCCACATGCAAGAGAAGAAACTTTGAGAATAAAACGATTACATCTAGCAATATTAACAGTTAAATGGTTAGACTAACTTGCCAATCTAGTACGATCATAACGCTCATTAGAACAATCGCCCTGAAAATAGTAGTCAAGGTATGGTAGAGGGGAAGTGACGGACACCGAGATGCCATGTCAACACAATAACTTTAAATTTTTTTTTAGATCTTTCAGATCTACTTATCTCCATAACAGGATTCTATAGGCAATGAATGATGTAATGAATATCATGTCATTTTAGGGCTATATATATATAATTGTGTGCGTGTATTTGAGCAGCAATTTAATATCCATATCAGTTTTGGGTGAATACTGACAATTATAATTTTTTAATACATTTTCTATATTTCGGGTTTGCGGCACATATTTGAATATAAATTCTCCAATGGCTGAATATTTTCAGTTTTCGTAAGTCGTTATCAAATAGATATTGTGCGTGGGATGTCATTTGGATTTGTATATCTACGAGTGTCTGATAAAAATGTATCGGAACTGTTGCTATGGTAACGGAGCTAAAGTATGTAGAGTGGAGCCTCCTAGCACATATGTCACACTAAATTATGACATTCTCGCTTACTTCAATTGTTTATACCCGTGCTTGTAATGAAGGTGCGTCGTGTGTTCGTTTCATCACACCTCAGAAGACATTAGTGACCATGGGTTGTGCGACCTTTTGGGGCCAGGTACAACAACTTTTCCCAGGCTCAACAACCATCAGATCTCGCACCTTGCAACATTTTCCGCTTCAAAAATCAAATCCCATTTGAAAGGAGCAAGATTTCTGGACATCGAGAGAATCCAAAAGAAAGTGACGAGGCAGCTGTTCATAAACACCCTCAAAACATGATTTCAACGCTGGATAAAGTGTATGGCTTCAAATGAGACTACTTAAAAGAAGATTAAATGCCGAACTGTCTTTTTCTTTTCTTTTTAAAGTATCAGTCCCGATACCTTTTGATCAGACCTCGGATGTATTAAATTTCTCAGAATTCTTTCCGTTTAGTTTTTGCTTAATCTGTGGTAGAATAAACAGTTAAAATTGCACTAGAAATCTGTTTGCAAAAGAAACCAGTACGATAAGCTTCTGGGAGTATTACATTGAATGAACAATAATTTCCTTAACCACATAACTGATGAACAAATCACACTATCAGAACATTTATTTAAATGGACATTAATGCAAACCACAAACTAGATGATTTGTGCTTTAAGTGAAAAAAAACATTATACATGCTTAAAAGAAAGTGAGATATAATTTTTTATTATTACTTTTATTACAGAAATAGAAAAAAAATAATGATTAAATTTTGCTCTCGTCAAAATACCTCCTCTAGCCTTGATTTTTTGACATTCGTTGTAAATGAATGTTTTCAAAGTATAAGTTTGATAATTGATTCCATTCTTTTTCATCTTTTAAAGTTCATCACATGGTAATGATGGGGGTTGCTTGAAACTTTGAACTCATATATATATATATATATATATATATATTCGATAAATTTATGAATTCTATCCGACTGTAGCGTAGGATTAATTCCCTTAGCGCTAAACGATATTTTCTCCAGTCAAGTTTGTCATGTGGTGTTGTCTCATCGTGTATCAGACGATAGGATAGGATTCTGTATTATAGTTGAACGCGCTCTTGTTAAGCATGAGTTAAGAAAATTATATAAAGCTTGCGTTTATATGGATCAATCTTGTGCTTATATCGGTCAGTTTTGATTGATATGAGGAACAAGTTTCCCTCCTCTGATTTTTCGCTTTTCTCATTATATAGAAACAATTAAGATGCAATTCGAAAAGCGTATCCAACTAAAACATCAAAATTATTTTAATTTCCTCGCCTCTAAAATATGTGGTGTTGAAAATGTAGATTTAAATAAATACATTTAATTTCTCCAATGATACACTTAGGGAGTTAGAACGTTTTATTCTTTCTCGTGGGTTGAATTTTTGTATTCCTCCTTCCGATGTAAACAACGAATAGATCTTTGCTGACTTTGGATCACTGTTCTCGTGGTTAAATTTACATAAACGTTGGACAGCTGACAAGCCTTCCTTGTGTACAACTAGATTCGTTGAATTATTTAGTGAATATCCTTCGCTCTCCGCAGATCGTGATTTTCTTGCATGGCAGAATGTTCACTTCCAGACTATTAAGTATTTAAAGCCTAGATGTAGTAATTATCTCAACAATCCGGATAAAGGCTTAGGTGTTGTAATTTTAAATAATCAGGATTATATTATTAAAATGGAAGTCATTTTACATGACTCCTCAATGTTTAGCAAGATTGAATCTGTATATGTATGTGATAACACCAACAAGATGGCGGATGAGAATAGAGAGACGCTTGCTTTCTCTTTATAAAGCTAATATGATTTCCAATCGTATCAGAACTGTTGGTTCATTACGTCCAATGTTCTATGGTTTACTCAACGTACATATAAACAATGTCTCTTCGATCCTTTCTTTCTATGAACGATTTGGTGTAAAACGAATTTGAAAAATGGTTGACTGAAAATGCTCTGTTCCGTTTCTAAATTTTCCTCCGCGCATAGTATTTCTGATTCTTTCAAATTTTCTAATTTTATTAAAAGTTTGTTCAAATGACAAACTGTTAGTTTTATTCGACAGCGTTAGTCTGCATACAAACGTGTCTCTTCAAAACACTTTACAAGAATATCCTGACACATTTTATAGATGTTGCTTGTGTCTTGTTATAATTCCAAATTTTTCTTTTAGAATTTATGCATTTAGCAACTGAGGGGGCCGAATTTCGTTTTGACAATACTCTGTACACCCAAATCAATGACGTTTCGATGGGTAGACTTTTGGCTCCAGTATTAGCCAATATTTTTGTTGTTTTTATGGGCAACTTTTGTTTGAGAAATACCATAAATCCCACGTATATTTACGCCACGTCATTAAGCGCGGAGTTGACTTTAAAATTAGGCATTTAAAAAAAAACGGCGGTTTTGAGTCCTAGTCTTTGTCCTATCTATTTATATTTCTGTGGCTAGATAGGAAGAGTCAAGTACTTTCGGACAGTCTCCGCTCGCATTACATCAGATGTTTCTACTGTTAAGTTGCAGGTGTTTGGGAGTTTGGGACTAATTCGATATTTCCATCGTTTGTAAAAGATCATCTGTCCTACTTCCAAAATAGTTATGTTGTATACAAGAATAAATTTCAGTACGATGTTGAATATATAGGAAGGACTAACTTGAAGATGGAGATACGTATGAGTCAAAATGTTCCGACTAATATAAAATTTGGCAATCTGAGTCTTTCCATTAGGATGACTCAATTTGAATATATTTCAACAATAGGCCGACCTTTGCTTGACAATCCTGACTATGCCACTATATATGTAGATAGTTTCTTTACTGTTTTGCACAGAGCTCGCTCTGCTCATTTCGTACCTGGGCTTGAAACTGTATATATCAAAGTACATCAACAAAATATGTTCAAGCAGAATGAAAACTTTTCCGTGATCCCTTGCTGCTGTCTCGAATCTTTGGCTTCGTATTCTGGCATTCCCAATTTTATGCAGAAGCTGCGCAATATATTTACAGTGCACCAAGTCTTTCTGTTCAAAGAAAAAAAACAAAGATACTGTTGATGATTGTTGAGGTAGAAGTGAAGCGGACACTGTCAGAAAAATGGTTTTATCCTTCAATCCGGATTCTAAGAGTTCGGCAGACGACATTAACAACCTGAAATCGCGAAATAGATCATTTAGTTCCTTTTGGGAAAAATGATGTGGAGCATCATCATCAACAACCACTTCTTCTTCTTCTTCTTCTTCTTCTTCTTCTTCTTGAACACTGGAGAAATCTTCCTCATGAATGTCAGGAAGTTCTTCAAAGTGAGGTATTGGAATTTCATTATAATGAACTTCAGGACAACGTGTTGATTGGAGATCAGGATGGTTGATGTTGGCCCGGTTATTTCTGCTAATACCATTCACACCAATAGCTAAGAGGTAGCAGTCACTGCTATGGTTTATTGGTTTTCTGCTAACCATGGGAATTCAAAATTTCAGACAACTCTTCTTGCCCTTGCTCAACAGATATTCTGTCTATTTCTTACATGCATTGTGTGTCTTTATCCTGGTCACCAATGAATTGAATCATTTTTGATAGTGGGTGGAAGCGAATGATGTCTTGAATATCAACAGTTAGAGTGTCATGGACCTTTAGTGGAATTTAAGACACTCTGTTGGTGAGATCAAACATCCTCATTTTTATACTGTTATTCCGAAGAAATTGACTCGTGATTTATATAAGTTTACTTATTCCTAAAAGTCATGTGGTCTGCTTACTACTAATTACGCTTGCTATTTTAACGGTATACTTGAATTATAATAATCAATAAAACAACTTTTCTGATTTTTATTCTATGGTTTTATATTGTATAGTTTAAATGATTTGTTTTAAGACGTAAACATTTTATTGCGTGTTATTGGTTTATAAACATTTAGTAGGCGTGTTTTAATGTTTATGTAGCTATTGTTGGATGGGAATGCTTCTCGTGTTTTAAATTAATAAGATTTAATTAATTTTATAATTAACATAATAATTAGTTTTATTGTGTGAAATGTTGCATATTTAGATATTTTAATGGACATAGCAATGTAAACAAAAATTTTAAAAAAACATGTGTGCATAGAATAAAAATTTGACCTGATTGGGTAAATCCAATTTCAGTTTTTGGATTCAGCACATCTAAGACGAATAACTATTATAGCAGTTCTCCCTAATAATCGAACAGCGCCATCATATCTAGCAAGCCCACTATTATCAAGGCAATATGACGAAATCTGTAATTAAGAGAAACAACCTTAATGAGAACACAAACATTAGGGACTTACTCCTGAATAATACGTGTTTTGGAAATATGTCATTAATATCGCTGTTAAGAAATTCTCTCTAATACATTATTAGCTTTGGTGCAAAAATAATGACGTAATAATGTCGGTTTTTGACGTTAAAAATACGTAAAAAACGACATTATTACGTCATTATTTTTGCACCAACCTAATAATATTTTGATCTTCAAGTTAAAATACGAATTTTGCTTGTATTTAAATAACAAAACACTGAATGTTATTCCCTTCTCCTCCCTACATGATATAACGAACTTTGCCAACCTGGTATTTGCGCGGGAAACGCATATGTATTTGACCACCAGTCCATTGCGATACGTGAGAGGCCATCGCTTGATATTTGATTCGATTTTGAAGATGGATCAGAGGAGTGCCATTTTGGAAGTCGGGGAAACGGTCGACTGATGTAGGAAGTCTGTTCCGACACTCAAGAGGATTAGAGTTCTATGTTAGGAAGATGGTTGCACGTGCTAAATCATATCCATTGCTTTCTCTTTTTCCTTATTGCGTTTTCAAACAGCAGGCATTTTTTTTTAAGGCGGAACCTCTTCTTCTTTTTCTTTGTTCCCTCCAACTACACTAACTCCCACTACTTCTCCATTTCTCTCCCTGTAGACGTCCATGTTTTCCAAAGCTTTTCTAATAATAGTTTTTATCCTTTTAGCTACTTTTATTTTATTTCTTGCTTTTTCTTCGCTTTTATTCCATTTTCTTTTCGTCGTTTTGAAAGTCTATTGAAATCATTTGTTTTTCTCGACGTTCTTTCTTTTTCTTCTTCTTCTACAAGTTGCTTTTCTTGTGTTTCTCTTTCTTCTCAAGTTTATTGTTTTACACATTTTTTTCTTCTTTGTTAACTTATTCCTTTGCTCTTTATTTTTTCTTGCTTTTCTTCTTTCATTATTGCTATCGTCTTCTTTTTCTTTTCTTCTTTTTTCTCATTCCTTTTCTTTTTGTAATCTCATACGTTTCTCTCTATATTGTTATTCTTTTTCTTCTTTTCATTCCTTTCCTTTTGCTTATCACCTTTCGCCCTCCTCATGCTTTTTAATCCGCTCAATTTTTCGTTGAATCTCATTCATTCTCCTTTGTTGCGTTCTTAACATTTTCTGCAATGTTTTTTCTTTATTTTTTTTTAAATTCATCATTCCCCCTCTATATTTTCCCATTCTTCTCATTCAATTCAGTCTTTTATTCCTATTATTATTCATTTTCCTCATTCTTCTCACTGATTTTCTTCTTTCTTTTCTTTTTCAACTGTCTTCTCGTTCTTTGAATTCTCTCTTTTATCATTTTCCTTTTTTTGTTATTCTTTCCTCCTTCAATTGCATCAACTATTTTCTTCTTTCCACTTCTTCATTTTCTTCTTGTGCTTCTCTTTCTTCTTCTAATGCCCTTATATTTATGAACTACCATTCTTTGGTCATCTTTCTATTCTTCACTTTCTTTCTTTTCATCTCTTCTTCTTCTTCTTCTTCTTCTTCTTGCAAGCTGAGGCATTTCAAAATAACTGATATTTTCTCCATTGCTTCCGGAAGCGATGAAAGCCGAGTGGCTACTGGGATTGCTTTTAGAGGGCAACTATAACCTCGTTGGGTTTTCTGTTTTTCTCAACATCGACGCCGCTAACGGATAACTGCGATAACGCGGTCGATATTTCTGCTTGGCCTTTTCGGCATTTTTCCGACTTCTACGCCGAACACGAAGTCCGCGAACGTCCGAAAATGACAACGCCACGCGTCTAGCGCAGTTATTTGCTCTCCGCAGGATTTTAATATTAGCTTCGCTGGTGCTACTCCCAGAAGTCACTGAATGATCCTTGATGGACTAAGATAAATCATTGCCAACTGACATGTGGATTTGATTGACTTATAGACCTATCGATCGTTTGGGCTAAGTAACTTCATTTATTAGCATGAAAGATCAAAGACGAAGGGACCTATTATCATATAAAGAATATTTTAGATTTTAGAAATAGCATAATAATATTTGTATGCATCGACAGAACCGACTGTAATTTTAACTGGATACAAAGATAACGTCTTCCACCATTTATTCATAATTCCAGAAAAATATGTCAAACAATCTCAAATTATGAAACTTGTTTGAAATTTATTTTTATATATAAATCTGTCAATGATTAAGAACATTATTCCCATCTTTTTCTTTCCCTCAGTGGATAACTCTGTTGGTTTTTCTGATGTGAAGTTGTGATTTATTTGATCAATGGTCGGGATTATTATCTTCATTGTTATGATTTTCGGCAGGTGTGCTTACAGTTTATTTTTGATCACTACGAAATAATAATAATAATATTAATAATAATAATAATAATCCACTTTCACTATTCCCTTCAAATTTGGATGAGCTGAGGAAAAGACCGGAATAAATTCGCTAGCCTATGTGAAATTTATTTTGGGACAATTAAAACATTGCTTTCAAAGAGATTGGCCGGCGAGCCGAGTGAAATTGCTTTTGGGCCGATGAAAACCTTGTCTACACAGAAATTAACCCTTATTCAAGAAGAAAGAGAATAAAGTCGCAAGCCTATGCGAAATTTCTTCTGATATAAAATGATAGGAGAAATTGAATTAATAAGAGAAGCGCGTCTGAAGTCATGTAAAAGGTTTCGTTCCTGTTCAGCTCGTTCAGCATTCAAATTTTCCCAGTGTAAAATTACCCGCCAATTATATTATCGACTTTTGACCAAGCACAAGAAACTTCAAATAATTTTCTTTCAACACTCTAAGAAAGCTAAGTATTTCAAACTATCTCACTTTGTCAACTTTTGAAAGTATGCAATTTTATTTTCTTTCTGTGTACACCGAACTTTTTTAATATTATTTTGTATCAGATCATTCATCTGTTGTATGAACATTTTCTTTTTCGTTAAAGCTACGGAATTTAAACCTTTTGTATTTGGTTTCCTGACACGAGCCACTGACACAACTTCAAGCATGTCATTTCATAAACAATTTCCTTGTTTTGTTTCATTAAAATTACTCATGTGTTTCCTCGTTATTATGATTATTCATTATTCTTGACGTAGCTAAATCAACCGTACATTTTCACCCTTAAGTCCCATGCTACTATAAATTATTATAATAATTTGACTAATTATTCTAGCCATTAATCACTGTTCTATTATCCAATCATTATGTTTCAGTGTGTATTTCTATAGCCTTCACAAATTGTCAAATACTGCCATACCGATTCAGCACATCAAAGTTGTCCTAAATCAGTTAAAAGACTTTAAAAACTAAATTTAGTGTTGACCAGTTAATTTTTCACCAATACAACTAAGACATGTAACTATTATAGCAGTTCTCCCTAATAATCGAACAGAGCCATTATATCTATCAAGCCAACTATTATCAAAGGAATATGACGAAATCTGTAATTAAGAGAAACAACCTTAATGAGAACACAAACGTTATTTTAATATCGCTGTTAAGAAAGTCGTTCTAATATATTAATATTTTGATCTTCAAGTTGAAATACGAATTTTGCTTGTATTTAAACAACAAAATATTGAAAGTTATTTCATTCTCCTCCCTACATGATATAACGAACTTTCCACCCCCCTTGTATTTTGTAATACTATAGCCTTCACTAAGTGCCAACTCCTATCGTAACGATATAGCTGTCAAACCTCCATCTTGTACGTAACGTTTACCCGATAATTGTTGTATATTTGAAGTGATTGTGGTTGATACAGAAAACTGAAGATTAACGGAGAATATGGATTCAGCCTCAAAGAAAATTGCCTTAAATTTTCGCAACCAAAATAAAGTGAATTTCATTACTATTAAAATAATAATATGAATTCAGGGAATTGCTTTATTGAAGACAGTCACTAAGAGAAAGGGTATATAAGTATAAAAAATCCAAATCGATGCTTTAAAAATCTTTTTTTCTCTCATTTGCCGCAACATTTTCAGTAATTATTACTTTGTCTATCGATGAGAATTCAGGGTTCAAAACTAAATGAATTATCTTATTCAGTCATTACGGCTGCCTTTTAGACATAGTTTACTCAGTAAGGTCATTTCAAATGCATTGTTCTTCTCTAAATTCACTCTTACAACTGCTTTTATATGTTCTGAATATGTAGTAATTAAAGAATGCAATAACTACCCATTATTTATACATGTTATTTGTTATTTTTTAAATACGGGGATTTAAGCAAATCATTTATATTTATATCAATATTTCTTTCAAAACTGAGAGTTTCATTTTAGTTTTCATTCCTAAATTCAAATCATAATAGTTTTGTTACACTTTGTACTGAAAATTGTTACTGTAAATTATTAAAAACTACATAAAGCCGTGCGTCCACGAGTATGTACAGCCGAGAATCAATGTGAGTGGGTGGTGGTTTGGCAACGTGTGCGTTTGTGTTTGCAAGTAGGTGTCTGTGTACATGAATATAAATCCAGAGGCGTTACAGTTTCTGAAGACTCTTTTTAAAAATTCAGAAATAATTTTTTATCATTCTGAAATATATTCATTATACCTTTTCAGTGTTTCCATAAAATATTCATTCGTTACAAAAAATGCAGTATCATAAACAATGCATGATATTTTTTTCCCAAATGAAAATAAAATGAAATAAAACCTGCAACTCGGATTTACGCAACCTACCAAAATATGGGGAAAGACTCCAGCCTCGAAAGCCATTGATATTAAAGTGTAATACCAATAAATATTAAATAATTTAATTCACAAAAAGATTTGAAATGAGAACCTAATTTGAGAAGTAAATAATCGAATAAAAATTAATTTCCTAAAAGCAGCAAGAGGATAAAGCCACTAAGATGCAATTGATTGCTGATTTTGGGAAAAAAATCTGAATAAAAATACGTTTAAGGATTATATAACGATAAACTTTATTAAGATTATATAACATTAAAAGAATTATGACAGTATCGATAAACATTATTAAGATTATATAACAGTAAAAGAATTATGACAGTATCGATAAACATTATTAAGATTATATAACACTAAAAGAATTATGACAGTAAGCATAAATTTTATATAGCAATGCACATTATTAATGAGTGTATAACAATAAAAGAAGAGGAATTAAGAAGACAGGGGATAACGAATGACATTGCAATCATAATTTTGAAAACTGAGTTGAGTGGAAAGCAAAAAAGTGTCCAACGAAAGAGAAGGGTGAGAGAAGAAAGTGTGAGAGAAAGTGCTGATAAACTTAGTTACATTTATTCATTTCACATATAAAAAGATTAGATCTAACTGCCAGAATAGTACTGCACGTAAATCGTAAAGTCGAGGTACCACTGAGGAAGGTTCATCGTGAAAATTATCATGAATATATTGATAGAAACGGCAGAGAAAAACTACGTTACGGCGATGAAAAGTGATTGAAACCGATATCCTTAGTACCGATAACATTGCAGATTCTTCTTTGGGTTTTATCATGACTCTCTAAATGCATAGTAGATTAAACTTTCCGCGGGGGTGTACGTTAAACAAGTAAAAAAGAAAAACGGGAAGATTCATTTTAAGCTGTAACCTATATGCTTATTTTTTTATAATGATATACAAAAAAAATCATATTTTAGCTTTTTAAAATTTTTATGAGAAGAAGAAAATGGTGAATTAGGCAAATGTCTGATTCCGAAATCTCTATCTACAAAAGGCAGGATGTGTGTGTGTGTGTGTGTGTGTGTGTGTGTGTGTGTGTGTGTAACGAATGCACGGTCGCAATTTTCGACGGATTTGCACTAAAATTTACATGCACATGCTCCAAGTTAGTGGAAAGGCCAAGACCGACTTTGCATTTCCCAACTCCCATCGATAGTGGAAATAATCGATTTTCTCATGCTTCTACGGCAGTTTTCATGTAGTTTGCGGCCATTTTGTACTGGCCAGAGTGGAGCCTATTGCTGGCTGCCACGAATAGGCAGGAAGATTCCATTGGCCAACGTGAAAGCCAACAGCTGACTGACACGAATGTTAACTAGCATGCTAGCATGCAAAAAAATCGAGAGCTGCATTCGTCACAAGTGGGAAAAATTTAAATCTGCATGGCACTTTACTCCAATTGGCTCATACGCTTGCTTAAACTCAACTTTGATTCTGATTCTGCAGAACTGGGTTGGGTGTGAAAAAGTATTTGTTGTTAACATTCTTTTTCATTCGGTTTTTCCAGTTACGAGTCTTTTTTTAAAGCTGATCGTTTTGTGCTCATTTTGCTTAGTTCTTTTTTCGTAATTTAATGTTTAGTATAGAGCTTAGAAAATTCGCAGTGTCAGATAGGCAAGAAGTAAGGCATGTAGCAACATCAGCACGGCAAAGGGCACTCCTTTAAAGGCAAGGAAAGGCAAAAATATTTTAAGTCAAGTGATAGTGATTGCTGTATGAGTAGTACGATTTTTGAATCAAGCACGGGCAACGCTGGGCCATGCTGCTAGTGTTATATAATCAAAGACTATAAGACAGCAGGAAACATTCTATTCACATTTTAAGTCTTTATATTTTGCAACCAAGTTGTCGCGATTTTCCTCCTTTGTTCTCTTCGAGAATTATGCAGACATATATAGGACTGTCTTTGGATTGTTCTTCTAGATTTCATTGCAGGAAATTATTTCTGGAAATGAGGTAACCTCATAAATCCTAGTAAATATTAACCTCATAAATCCTCGGATTGTCACTTTGTCATATATATTAGAATCATGAATAAATGATGCTCTCTTCGTTGAGAAAAAATAATTAAATCATTAATTAACAATATCCGCTTATCTCCAATAAAATATCAATTTACGATGCCCGCCGTTTAAGAGTTACAAACCATGACAAAATATTAAATTCGCAAACCATTGATAGCTTTTTGGTATTTCCAACTTGGTCAGTTCTTATTTCGCAGCATATGAAATCATTTTACAAGGTGTGGAACCTTTAAACATTATTTAATATGTAAAGGTTGTTGACTTGGATGCCATAGTCTCGAAACAACTAACAGAAATTCCTTAAATAGTGCATCACGTAGTTCTTCTAGAATTGAAATCCCATGAAAATACGGATATGTTCACGTGTTAAACTTGGGTTTCTTGACTAAGAATACCTAATGGTAGATAGCTCATTTAGGTAGCTTTCGTAAACCTCTTTGCTCCACAGTAGATATTTATCTAAGATATCCTTATTTGTCTCGACCATTTAATTATCTATTGCTCTATCAATACTGCTTTATCAATAAATCAATTTGTTTTGTCTACTGGTATCTGTTTAACTCTGTTTGAATCTTTGTTTTTATCACCTTATCAATCTTGTTACTGACAATGTACTAGTCAATCAAAGGAATATGGCCCAAATAATCAAAACAGTTTCCGTTCATACCGAATATCCCCCACGTTTCTGTCGAATACAAACACGAATCGATAACCAGTCTATTTATGTTGGCATTCATTTTCGGTTTGTCTTTTAATTTAGCAGAGAAGTTATCTGTCAGTATCCCATCATGAACTACAGGTTGAGGAGATTCATGACCCCTGGTTTTATCAAACGAAATAAAATTCAATAGTATCTTGTAAAATAATCGATTTGATTTCTTTCTTAGATGAAATCGAAAGTTTCTAGATTGTAGAACACACGCCTTGAATTAAGAGTAATAGAAATAAATACCAGAAACACATTTTATATAAGATTCTGAAATGATTCATTATCTTCATTCTACAAACTCTTCAAAATTCTCACGTCTGCTGGTTTTTAAGCAAGATTCGACCGATGCACACTTCGGCTTTTCTTCTGATCTGAAAATTTCAGATGATGGCTATTATTATTGAAACAGTGTATAGACAACTCATTCAATAACGATAGCCATATCAGTATTAGTTTTCAACAATGATGGTCTTATCAGTATTAGTTTTATTACTACGTTTTGACCAAAGCATTCTTTTGCCTTCCTCATATCTTTTAGTTCTAAGCGTGATTATTATCATTATTCTACGAGTTCTTCCAAATTCTCAACATTGTTGGGTTTATATTCATTGTTGGGTTTTTTTCAACTTGGGCTTCGGTAGCACGGAATTCTCGAAATCAGGAATTCTTAATGACAGTATCATGATTTCTCATACGTCAAAATATGGCAAAATCCGCTTACAAAAATTTAATAGATCAACACAATTTAACGCCGTATGTAGGAAATTTCTATGCGTAGATATAGAATTAAAGGAGAAAATCCCTGCTAGAGATAAGTATGTCGAAAGAACCGAAGCCAATATGAAAGATGCTATTAGGCACAGTAAAAAAAACAAACCTATAAATATGTGATAGAAATTTAATGGGATTCTTTTTTTTATTTTCTATTCGACGACACCGTTATATAGAAACTGTTGCCGATAGATTCATAGCTATATTACATGGAGCGTTAGAGATAACAAATAGCTTTTTTTCACAGAGACGAGTAAGATACAGGGCTTAATTTACTATGGGAATACTATAGTAACTGAAAATTATGTTGCGCCAATTTTCTATGTCCATGTCAAGAAGACGTTAGCGAACCTCAATTTCGACAAGTCTCAATTCTTTGTAATGACAGAAATGTTTTCTCTCTTTATTATTGTTATGTACCGTACCTATGAAGACTAATCGGTATGCCCAAATCCTCATAAAAACGTTGGACACTATTTTAAGCGGGGTTATGTTGCCTAAGTAGTCCACCACTACCTAATTCACGCTGCTGGCGAGTATTGTATTTTGTTGATGTTATAAAGATTACCATTCCATTTCTATACTCTGTTTTGGTTATTCCACATTCAGGAACCCTCTCTAGGTTACAACAGTATAATAATTATCATCAGGAACTTGAACTGTCGGAGATTCTTGAGATTTTTCTAAAGAAGCCATATTTAGGATTCCAAATTCAATAGCTGGTGAACACATAGTGCCAAAAGAATAAAGAAAAAATCATCCCGCTCGATGTTTGACAGTGTGGAACTCTAAAGGTTATAAAAGTTTTTTCCATAGAGAAATAGACAATTTTTTCATTCACTCGTATCGATTCTAATAAAAATAATCTGCTAAAAATATCGGTCCTTAAGTTGAAAGACTCCCGACATCAGCTCCCGTTCAATAGATGAAATAAAAATAAAATGTCCTCATACATTTCATTTTATACGACTTGCCTATTGATCAGATACAACAATATTATTTAATTTTACTTGATTAGATTTTCTTTCTTTCTCGCTTATTTTAGTTTTCTTGTCGAGTACTTACGGGTATATTAATGTCGCTGTCCCTTATTTTTATTCACTTTGGTGTATTCTTGCCATTTGCCGAACTGGTTTAGAGTCTTTGTTTGTTTCTTGGGTGCCCGTAATTAGAATGAAATAGGATTGACATTTACGATTAACGGGCCTGTTTGCTTGTTCAACCTCGTAGCCTGCCATGACATTACGTCAGAGCGGAAACCAGACCCTTCCACCTCAGCAGGCATTTCTATTTTGGCGAGGAAACACAACGACGACCATGTTAAGGGAAATAATTTTAAGGGCCAGAGAATGTATTCGACCTCTTGAATATGCACACACGCTGTTAGAAAGTTAGCGACATCCAGCTATTAATTCGAGGAATGTATGAGAGATTTTCAAGTTTAAGCAGATTTATGTGCGGTGTAACTTGAGCACGTGGACTATCATTATTCTCCACGTCTTTCTGTCCTTTGTAGATCTTAGTATGAGTTTTTTTTTATTTTTTATTATCCAAACTCTGTCAACAAGTTCGTTTCGTAGATCATTTGATGCTTTCGTCTGTCTCACTTGCATTTCAATTGCCAATTTGCGTCATTTTCGTTTAATTTCCACTTAAAACTTCTTTGTTACACTCATGTGCACCGTTCAAAGTATTCTCAGCATCCTACTGTAGAACAACATTTCTGTTGTATTCACTGCCATAGAGGAGAACTGATATTACACGCGCATTGTTTTATTTGCTTCTAACGAAAAGAAAATGAAAATATTAAAAAAAAAAATTATTTATTTTTGCATTGTTTTTCTGGTGAGACTTATATTTTATAGTCATTTTCCAAGCGTAGCATCGATGGGCACAAGGCCGAAAGTAATGGGCACCCAGTGAGGATCGAAATCACTACTCGGTCGTAATTGTTCTAGCGAGACAAGCTTGCTCACCATTACACAACCGCAAGGTGCCCCATAGTGATTTTCCAAGCGTAGCTTAGATGCGGCACAAGACCGAATGTATGCGACACCCAGTGAGGATTGATTTCACTATTCCATCGTAATTGTTGTAGCGAGAGAAACTTGCTAACCATCCTATTGCCTTGAGTTGCCCAATGATTTTCTAAGCGTAGCTTAGATGTGGCACACGGCCGGAAGTGTGGAGCACCCAGTGAGTAACGAACTCACTATTCAGTCGTAACAGTTTTAGCGAGACAAGCTTGCTAAGCATTACACCACGCCGTGTTGGCCAGACTTAGCATTTATAAATTATTTTGGAATTTACTTTAGATCAATAATTTATGGAAATTTACTAATCTTTGAGCGGAGAAGGCGAAAATAAAATAATAAAATAATAGTATAAAAAAATGATTAATCCTTCTGCGGTCTAATGCTGTGAACGCACATACACACACACACACACACACACACATATATATATATATATATATATATATATATATATATATATATATATATATATATATATTTCCAGTTTGTGACTGGATATTGATCCAGGGTGAGCTCCGTATTGACAATTATAATGAAAATGATCAAGAAGAAAACATTCATTTCGATGTAAGGTTTCCTCTACTTTATTATATATATATATATATATATATATATATATATATATATATATATATATATATATATATATATATCCTGTAGTATACGTGCAGCCCTAAATGAGAAATCGGAATGCCATGCTAGATTCACTGAAACGTAATATACGATGCGAATCATTCTCTTCGTCACCAACTGGTTAGGAATTAAATATTAGCAGCGACAGAGTCACTCGCCATGGTTGGTAACTTTCAGGAAGAAAAATAAATCAAGACATAAAGATATTTTTTTTGAGAGCTTTTCGCACAATACGAGCGTCATTTCTCTCTATTCCGTTCTTCTGAAAAGTTCGATCAGCACATGCTTCCATCCCTATAATCAAATCATATATCCGGGTCGTCTAAGAACTTAACTGCTGGAATCTCAGACGTCGTAAACGACTGTAGAGTCTAGTATTATTTATTAAGATCTCTCATACAAGGAATTATTACTTATTCACCTTTGAATTAGATTAATTATTATCAGCGTCCGGATCTGTGGCTTTGTAGGCTTTCTCGAATGTGGATGTTATTTTCGCACATATATGAGAGGCTCTCTACCCTTTTCATTGTCAGATTGGGGGAATATATATCTTCCTGTCATCTTGTTATTCCACGTGTGCACATACTAAGCGTAGCTGTATTGGCCACTTGCTTACATGCCAGGAACTGCGTCTGACCTCCTTTGAGGCAAGAATCTGAACCTGGTGCCTAGGAGATTTCTTTCCATGGCAACACTCCAATGCACCTGATTTCTCTAGTGTTTTGGTATGATACTGATTGCTAAATCTATTTTTATCTGCGCTCACCTTCAGAGATAAATATATATATATATATATATATATATATATATATATATATATATATATATATATATATATATATATATATATTGGGGTCTACATCTCTTGCAACAAATCTTCTCTATTGATATTCCCATCGATTAGCGCCATCTGGTATTTTCTGAATCAAATACTACAGATTTATCTCCTGCGCTTTTTCTATCTGAAATATATATTTTTCTAGGTGAAAACATTTTAATTGAAGTAATCTTAATGCTACTGATAATATTAGTCGTTTCTTTACAAGGAAAAATTTGTCATTCAATGTCTGAGCAGACAATTTTGCTTTCGGCTGAAATTTATAAAATAGTTCTCCAAAAAGTATTTGTCAGGAAAATAGGTTTCTTAATTTCACTAAAAATAATACTATTAGAAATAATATAAGAAAAACTTATCGTAAAGTGTGGGCTGAAAATATGAGCACAATATTTTGCATTTATTTAAGACTTGGCCTACAAGGAATGCCTTCAATGTGTCTATCGGAAGCTTTTCCAATGTATCTATTATTATTATTATTATTATTATTATTATTATTATTATTATTATTATTTTATTTCCTTTGGTCTTTGATCTATACTCATTTCTTTTCCGGGTCCCAACCAGAGATCTAAGGTCAGAAATGGCATCATGACATTTTCCACTGAGCAGTTTTGAAAAAAAATCGTACATATTTTACATAGATAAAGACCTTCGTAACGTGTGGGCATTCTTTTGTATCTCTTTAAGGCCTAGGCTACCAGGGATTCCTTCAAACTTTTCCAGTCAACCAGAGGGCTCCAACTACAACTGGAATTGTTAATATCTTCATGCGACATATTTTTGAGATTTTCGATTTCAAGGTCCTTGTATAATGATAGTTTTTGTGAAGATCTTCAAAGATATATTGCAGTCTGTAGGGACTGGAATGTCAATAAAGAGGCACATTTTATCTTTGCGGTAACTAATCACAATATGTGGGCGATTAGCTTTGATTGTATTATTATTATTAGTAGTAGTAGTATTATCCTATGGTCCCCTCCATATTCCTATAGGGAAATAGATTTTAATCTGATGAAATTGGTATATGATTGTCCATTTGCGAGTTCCTCTAACTAGCCTTAGAGAAGGTTCCAGACTGATGGCTAATAGTAGCCATTTACATTTCTGTTATATTGGAAATATTATTACGGTAATACATAATATCTTTACATATATTTATGTAATTTATTCACAAAAAAAAATTAAAGAAATCTATGCTGAATACATGAAATTCAACGACACAGTATTTTGGGAATATCTAACTTAGACCGTAAGGTGATCAAGACCGATTTGCAGACTAATTCTCACCTGTATTTCTTCTGCCTGCAATTCTTTATTTTGATATATTATGTAATTTTTTAAAAATAAATACGGCTTAAAACCGAAGCAGCACATTATAAATTCGACATTTTTAATACATGGAATTAGACATGTAGTTAATTACATTTGTAACTTTTTGAATAGAAAATTTTATTCTATTTCTTTTTCAATCCAATCGAAAAACATGAGATAAATATTTTTGTTTATTAAAAGGTATGTTTTAATATTATATATAATTATTAAAATACACCTTTAAGTGCTAAATCCAGATGCGTCGTCAGTGTTGTTGCTCCCATGTCACTAGAAGTTTTGGGTCTAAATAAACAACAGACTTCTTCGATGGGCGACCCGACCGAATATGATCAGTATTCGGCCCGCACCTAGAACAAAAATTTTGCCACGAGCTTTAGGACGTGAAATATATAAGTTGCCCCAGAAGACAACGACCAATCAAGTCTTCACTTGGGCTATTCGATGTTATAAATTAGGTATGCATAATTGTGTTGATCTTCGTACATGCGGCCAAGAATGGGTGTTCTTTTTTTTTTGGGAAGAAAAAAAAACAAAACAAGAAACATAACATAGATATACATATATGTATATACACACACACACAAACACATATATACACAACAAAAAAAAAACAAAAAAAAACGATATATTATATTCAATTGGCTCGTCCTGCGACTTGTTCTTCCTCTACCTCCCCTTTTAACTAACTTATTTGTTTGGTCTTTCTTTTCTTTTACTTATATATATATATATATATATATATATATATATATATATATATATATATATATATATATATATATATATGTGCGTGTGTGTGTGTGTGTGTGTGTGTGTGTGTAAGAAATATAGTCTTAAGGTGTACGATATTTATGGGATAAAGTGCTCAATATCAGAGATAGAGCGTGTGTAAATATAAAATTGGTGTGACGATTGCATCTTGCATGAAACAGACTGTCGCGTCTAAGTGTTGACTTCAATGTTCACTTTTATATATATATATATATATATATATATATATATATATATATATATATATATATATATACATACATATATATATATATACGCACACACACATATATATAGGATGTGATGGATAAGTTGTCGTCTAAATGAAGCTAAAATGGAAATAACACTGTCATCTCATTTTAATAGATATATTTATCCTATAAAATCGCCATTGGCATCAACCACGAATTCCAGACTACTTCAGATTTTGCTGCATCTCTTCTAGACGGTTTCTTTGTTTATGTAGGTAAGTACTACCCTAATACTTGCCTTTAGTCCATCTTTAATGCTACAAGAATTTACGATAATCAAGTGTGTTATCGTCTGGGGAGATCGGTGGCCACATGTTGATGTGGTCGCAGACAATGTCTGACAGCCATGTTTTGGATTCTTGCTAACTAGAAATTACCAAAGTATACACACTGAAAGATTGCGTTGACCCCAAATGAAGATTCTGTGATAAATATCTAAACACAATTGACCAACTTGTATCCGGTTGCACGCTGTTATCACCCACTGAATATAACACTCGACATGATAGAGTGGGCTAACATCTGAGAAATATACCACTTTTACGGGAAGGAAACTTCAAGTAACTATGATGAACATTACCAAGAATCGATTACAGAGATAGGATCTGTAACCATTTTATAATATTTTACAATGTCCCAACAAAACAATCAATGCAAATTGCCAAGACATTGTAATCAAAGATCACAAAAACACAATTTTCTTTCTGATTGACATGGTAGTCTCTGCATATTGTAATATATTTTCAAAACACTTGCGACATACAAGGATCTTGAAGTGGAAATCTGAAAAAAGTGTCACAAGCAGACATTAATAATTACAGTAATAGATGGAGTACTCGGATTGATTGGAAAAGGTTCATTTCATAGACTCATTGAATGTATTTCTGACAGCCCACGCCTTAAAGAAACACAAAAAAATTATCACAAGTACAGCCTACATATTTCCATGGGTTTTATTTATTTAATATATATGTGATCTTGGTTTTTTGGGATTTTGTTTTCTCAAAAAAGGATCAACGTAAAATGTTAGGATACCATTACTGACCTTAGATCTCTGGCTCGGACCCGCAAAGAAATGAACATACACCAGAAATCAAAGGAAATAAAATAAATAAATAAATAACAACAACAGCAACAACAACAATAATAATAATAATAATAATAATAATAATAATAATAATAGTTATAGTAGTAGTAGTAGTAGTAGTAGTAGTAGTAGTAGTAGTAGTAGTAGTATTCGTCAAAATAGAAGGACCCGGAGATCGAGATTAACAGGTAGTGGAGAAGGGAGACTGAGACTGTATCGATAGTAATCGGAGCTCTGGGCCTGGTCAGAAAAGAAATGGAAAAAATTACTAACAGTGTCCCATGTTAGATCAGCATACAAGTTTCCCATAAGATCGTCCTAATTAAAACATCCCATCTGCTAAGAAACGTGCTATCAATTTAATGACAATTCTTCCATAGGGATTAACAACCATAGATTGAACCCGGCTCTACAGGATACAAAGCGGGAAATAAGAATAAGAATAAGAATAAGAATAAGAATAAGAATGAGAATAATAAGAATAATAATAATAATAAGAAGAATAATAAGAATGATAAGAATAAGAATAAGAAGAAGAAGAATAAGAAGAAGAAGAAGAAGAAGAAGAAGAAGAAGAAGAAGAAGAAGAAGAAGAACTTCAAAAATACTAAGAAATCTAAATCTCAAAAAATTGTAGTTGAAGCAATCACATTTATTGGAAAAGATTCCAGTAGACTCATTGAAGGAATTCCTGGTAGCCGATACCTTAACGAAATGCAAATGTTTGTACTCACGAGTACAGACCAAACATTACGAAGGGCTTCATCTATGTAAAATATGTGCGATTTTTTTTTCAAAACTGCTCAGTAGAAAATGGCATAATGATTTTTCTGACCTTAAATTTCTGGTCGGTACACGGAAGGAAATGAGTATACACCAGAGACCAAACGAAATGAAACAACAACAACAACAACAATAATAATAATAATAATAATAATAAACTGGCATTTAATGATGACAGTCAATCAGAATCAGAGCATTGTGACATTACTAGCGAAGCAGTTACAGAGGCTGGTAGACTGTGGGTATACATAGACGAACCAGACGACACTAATAAACGCAACTGGTATACTAAGTAAAGTTCCGGAATGTTTAAGACACTTGGTCTCATTTTATCTCTCGTAAAATCTGTGAGTAAATACAACTGAGAGACCTGAACGTCTACAACTTCAAATAATAACACAATGAATTTTTCACAAACCAATCGTAAACTGATTACTCTATTGAATCTGGACATGAAGCTGTGATCTCAATGTACGTAATTTCCATCAAAGCTAGATTTTATGCTAACAGTTGTGACATATTTTCTTTTTACAAAGGGAAAATTAAATATTCCTTATCAAGAGTCTCAATCAAGAATGTAGAAAAAGACTTGCCAGCATCTCAAGAAAAAAAGAAAAAGAAAAGAATATTAAAGGTAAGAAGACATTTGGGAGAATACAGGTGGAAATGGAGGGCGTAATGTTGAGTGCAGACTGTCGGCACCATACGCGCCTTTGAACCTGTGACTTTTTCCTTTGTCAGTTCTGAAGAAAAAGCTGGATTTGATCCCTGCCCCTTCACGTAGAAGGGCATAATGTAAGACCGGGAATAAAAGACCTTTCAGAATTCAAATATCCCGGAAATATCTTCGTTCTACATGGAAATAAGTAGTGCGCTCGACAGTGTGTTTTTATGGTATTTAAAAGGAATCGTGGGAGGATGAAGTGAGAGAATAACAGAGATAAAAAGAAAAGAATACAAGCAAGATTTATAAAGAGAAGTGTATGAAATGTGAGTTAAGAATAAAGCACAGAACACCGATTCAAAAAAAAAAAAAAAAAAAAAAAGAATTAGCCAAATAAATGCTTATTCCAGAGAAAATTACTGGTTTCCCTTTAAGCATGACATTTTCTGGAAAATGCGCATTTATTTTATTTTTAAACTAATACATTTTCTTGATTATTTGCTAAAGATTGTATTTCATTTGATTAATTTTACTATGTTTTAGGCAAATCTAGAAATCCTTTCTACACATGCCATTTGTTTTTTAATCCTGCATAAATTCTAGTTGGGGCATGTGTAAATCGAATAGCGATTCTTTCAAATTGAACCCCCGCTCAATCAGATGAAAATAAAAGCCCTAAAGAATCAGGATCTGAAAAAGAGAGAAAATGCCTACAAAAGCAACGAACTAAATGCATAAAAATTAAGATACTTTGGAAAATTTAAGCATTAGATATTAGGAATCAAAAATGAATCGAACTCTTTTTCACTGGTGATTTCTGACTACTCTAAAGCTTTAAACATGGAAATTGCTCGGGCAAACTATATTCCTTCGTTCCACTAGGTCTAACCTTCACGGCTAGGTGCCGCCATGCCACTTAGTAGCAAATCACCCGCATTTCGTCCGTATTCCTTCGGGGAGAAGTAAGTTCAACTCGAACAGCTTCTTTCTGCGAAGCAATGCGCTGTGAATCAGACGTCTAAAAGGATGTTTCCCCCTATCATTACAATTACTATCCGAGTGTAGAGTTAACCATTATCTTCCTCTTCTAAAGGTATAGTAAGTTGTAGAAAGATGCATTTAAAATAAACTAATCTATGCAATACAATCCAAAATCCAGTTATCTATTTTCAATCAGTGTCCATTTCTGTTATTGTTTCTCTATCGCAACACTCAGATCACAGTTCAGATTAAATTGGAAAGAAATAATTTGCATCCGTTATTCTCAGTCTTACTGATGAAATCATGAAAGTAAAATATTTAAGATAATCAAACCAAGCAATATGACATTATTCATTCGTTTTGATGTCACCTTCTAGATAGAAATTTATATTTGCTAGATTGAAAAGAACGCTGTCCTAGTCTTAACCAGAATATATTTAAGCGGTTAAAATATCTGTAGAACCGGATGCAACGAGTTAATACAACCCAGAAGTCTTTAGTAGTAGTGTGACGCCATTCACTGTGCTGATATATATATATATATATATATATATATATATATA
Organism: Acanthosepion lycidas; assembly: GCA_963932145.1. Taxonomy (NCBI): domain Eukaryota; kingdom Metazoa; phylum Mollusca; class Cephalopoda; order Sepiida; family Sepiidae; genus Acanthosepion; species Acanthosepion lycidas. The sequence goes on along the minus strand of OZ010584.1, from coordinate 117,797,022 downwards.
TATATATATATATATATATATATATATGTGTTTGCGTTCATATCCAATGTACATTAATTATCGCTTTAAATATTTTAACAGAAATATTTAAAATATTAAGTTAACTTTCGAGGATGATTTAATAAAAATTGTTTGAAGATCTTGAACGATTAGGAATACAAGAATTAGTAAAGAAAATGGGGTTAATAATTTTCTTCACGTTTCGTTTAATTCTAGGTTCCGTTTTTAGCGAAAACTCCTCGTTTTATCTAGATTCATCCTCCTTTCACAGATTTAAATCCACGTTAGAATGAAAACGATTTCAGACCGAAAACCTCAGATTGGAGAAAAGGCGGCGATGGATCTAATGGCGATTCCGAGGTCGAGGAATATGTAGTCTGTTTTTAAGTACGGTAGGGTCACTAACAGAATGATGGGCAGTCACAAAACGAGGTTTTCGACGGACAGAATGATGGGCAGTCACAAAACGAGGTTTCCGACGGACTGAATGATGGGCAGTCACAAAACGTGGTTTTTGACGGACAGAATGGTGGGCAGTCACAAAACGAGGTTTTCGACCGACTGAATGATGGGCAGTCACAAAACGCGGTTTTCGACGGACAGAATGATGGGCAGTCACAACTCGAGGTTTTCGACGGATAGAATGATGGGCACTCACAAAACGAGGTTTTCGACGGAGAGAATGATGGGCAGTCACAAAACATGGTTTTAGACGGACAAAATGATGGGCAGTCACAAAACGAGGTTTTCGGCGGACAGAATCATGGGCACTCACAAAACGAGGTTTTCGACGGAGAGAATGATGGGCAGTCACAAAACGAGGTTTTCGGCGGACAGAATCATGGGCACTCACAAAACGAGGTTTTCGACGGAGAGGATGATGGGCAGTCACAAAACATGGTTTTTGACGGACAAAATGATGGGCAGTCACAAAACGAGGTTTTCGACGGACAGAATGATGGGCAGTCACAAAACGAGGTTTTCGACGGACAGAATGATGGGCAGTCACAAAACATGGTTTTTGACGGACAAAATGATGGGCAGTCACAAAACGAGGTTTTCGACGGACAGAATGATGGGCACTCACAAAACGAGGTTTTCGACGGAGAGAATGATGGGCAGTCACAAAACATGGTTTTTGACGGACAAAATGATGGGCAGTCACAAAACGAGGTTTTCGACGGACAGAATGATGGGCAGTCATAAAACGAGGTTTTCGACGGACAGAATGATGGGCAGTCACAAAACATGGTTTTTGACGGACAAAATGATGGGCAGTCACAAAACGAGGTTTTCGACGGACAGAATGATGGGCAGTCATAAAACGAGGTTTTCGACGGGAACTAAGACACAACAATTGATAAAGTATCACCCATATATCATATTGCTTTTTTTTGTTTTTTTGTTTTTTTTGGTTAATAGAAACAATTTTACTGATAAGTGTGCCGTGCTAACTCTGCCTGAAATATATTATAATGGAGGATGAAATATGTTTTCGAAATGGCAATGTTCAACGGAAAATGCAGTGAATTGGCAACTAAATCTTCATAAAGGTTGAGTTCGAAGTGTAAATAAATAATGAACTTCCAGTGAGCCTCAAATTTGCATCTTTTATACTCAGGAAACAGTCTTACCGATGAATTCATGAAACCAAAATATTTAAGATAATCGAAGCAAGCAATTTAACATTACTTATTCATTTTGGCTGTAACACTATCTGCATTATCTGAGCTCGATGTAAGAAAGGTAATGTTGTGGGTGAGTGGTGTGAACGTTGAAGTTGGGTCTTTGTGCTATGATTCGTTTAGAATTCTTAAAACAGGATGAAGCATTAAATACCCATACAGACAACATTCAGGTTTCCATAAGGGTTTAGTCGGAAAGAAACCTGTAATAATAAGAAAACATTCTTATTACCTTCAATAAATACATTTTAGAAAACATTTTAGTACTCTGTTGTTTTTGTTTTATCACAGCCGCTATATTTACGGACTTGTTAATAACTTTCTTTCGATCGGTGCAAAAAGGCATTGTCGGGAAGTGTTTTAGGAGATTCGGAAAGCTGGGTTCGAATTCCAGTCGAGTTCATAACATTCATTTCCGAATTAATAACCTTGAGAAAGGTAAGAATCCATATCTTCTCCCTCAGGTATGGGTAAAATATCAGGGCATACTGTGCTATAGTTCTGGGTAATATAAGAAAGCAAATGCACTGAGAGAAAGCACAGTGTAAATTCAATATATCCTGCGCAAAAGGAACTGGCTAGCCATTGAAATATTCTGCAAGGTAATGCCATCATGAATCTAAACTGTGACATGGCGGAGGTGACATCAGCAGCGCAAAGGGCGATAACTGAATAAATGATAGCGATGATGATGATGATGATGATGATGATGATGATGATGATGATGATGATTAGCAGAAAGGTCATGGTGAATAATGGTGAATATTCAAATAAATATAATATAATTTTACTTTTTTTTATTGTTGCTTGAATAAATTTGTGAAAGAAAATCGGAAAAATAGTTGACTCAACTTGACATCTAGTTAGCTTCAGTTTATCTTTCTAGTAGACAGATAGATTAGAATCGAATAGACTGTGATATATATATATATATATATATATATATATATATATATATATATATATATAGAGAGAGAGAGAGAAAGAGATAGGTAGATGTATGTATATATATATATATATATATATATATAGATAGATAGATAGATAGATAGATAGATAGATAGATAGATTAGAAGCGACTAGACTGTTACATATAAAGCTAGCTAGGTGGATAGATCAGTAACGAATAGACTGTTATATATATTTCTATATATATATATAGAGAGAGAGAGATAAATTAGAAGCAAATAGACTGTATTATATATACATGTATATATATATATATATATGTATAGATAGATAGATTAGAGGCGTATAGACTATGAGAGAGAGATAGATAAATTAGAAGCGAATAGACTGTTATATATATATATATCTATATATATATATATATAGATAGATAGATAGATAGATAGATAGATATATAGATTAGAAGCAAATAGACTGTGATAGATAGATTAGAAGCGAATAAACTGTTAGATAGATAGATAGATAGATAGATAGATAGATAGATAGATAGATAGATAGACGGATGTTGTTTTCATCTCGAACTTGTAAAGTAAACAAAGTGCTCACAAAGGGCAGTTTCAAATGATTGTTACGATTCCCGCTCCATTTCTCTGCCCACGGGTTTCAATTCATTTTCAAAGCGTCACTGTGCTAAATCAGACTTCTATGAAATCCAGTAAATCTTCCACAGATTTATTCTTGTTCTCTCTTAGCCTGAAGCAATGAAATTAGATGTTTACATCAATCTTCTTTCAGTTCCTCTATAGTGCTAATTGGAATTCTTCAATCGGTTGTCCTGAAAACTTCATAGAAGTGAATAATAGAAACATTGTCTGGAGAAATGTCTTATTTGTCTACTATTTTTATATAAAACTCAAGTAACGGTATATTTTTAAGTACTGGATTATAAAAAGAAAAGTATTTATATCTGGTGACCAGAATCTTAACAACATAAGATACGCAGATGACACGGTGTTGATAGCACACAGGGAAAAGAAACTATTAGTTTGGTGCAAAAATAATGTCGGTTTTTGACGTTAAATAATACGTCCAAAACCGACATTATTTTTGCACCTACCTAATACAAAAGCTCCGACTAAATGTAACGAAGAAAAGGACTAAATATAAAATAGAAGATAGGATGCAGGTTGTCATCAAGCAGATGAGCCGAAAATGGAAATTACATGTCGGGTTTACTAAAATCAAACAAGTTTAAAAATTTAGATATCTGAGGAGAGTTTTAACAGATGACGGAAACTGCGACACTTAGATCGAAGTACACATTCGGATAGGCAAAGATGCCTTCCAACAGCTAAGCAGAGTATTGATAGAGAGAAAAAAACTTCATTAGAAACGAAGAAAAGAGTACTGAACTATGCCATATCTGTCATCCTATATGTCAGTGAATACTGGGCAATCTCCTCAAAGAGACTTGAAGCAACAGAAATACGGTTCAACAGAAAGATGAAGAAAATAACATGGGCCAAACATGTGAGAATCGACGAGGTTTTAGATAAAAGGGAAACAAATAACAAACATATACTTAACATCGGGAAGAGGCAGTTGAGTTTTCTAAGGCCCCTAATGAGGAAGGCAGAGCTTGGGAAAATCTTATACTTACAGGACAGATTAAGAGAAAGAGGGACAAATCGCATGACATACTTGATAGCCAAGACGAATCTTATTAAGACCTAAGGAAGATGTAAAGGACCATGATCGACTACGTTCTGAAAGGACACGAAGCATAAAGAAGAAGAAACGTAGTTATCACTCAGTTTTATATTATTATTTATTCCAGAAGAAGACAGAAAAAATGTTTCCTCATATTTGACATTCTCGCTTTTACAAAGCATTTAGCGTTTTCCAGATTAGTCGTCAAGATTTGGTTCGGCAAACATGTTTCTTTTGTGTTCATCTCCAGTTATATCTAATAATAGCACATGACGTCACTGAAATAGGTCGAGAAACATGTACTTAATTGTTAGTTGTTTATCTTGTAACATTTCTTTGATATATACTTAAGTTTTCTATATTGCAAGCGTACATAAAATAAAGAAATATTTTAATATTCGGCTTTTGCTGATTTGGCATTGGAAATAAAAGTATAGCTAGTATTCATTCATTAATTACTACCTTAAAAATCTCGTATTAATTATCAAATTTAATAGTTAAACCCGTATTAATTATAAGATTGAAATCTTTAATTTCAATCTTGTGTTAATTATAGGTTCCTTATACGATCACATATTTACCATTATCTTGTTTTAAATATAAGCTTTTAAAACGATTCTGTATTAATTATAGGTTTACAAAAAACTCCAGTATTAATTATAGTTGTAAAAATACCCGTTGCTTATTATTCTTTATAAATATCCTATATTAATTATAGGTTTACATATACCCAGTTTCATTTTATATTTATAAAATAATCCAGTATTAATTATTGTTTTCTGCCTATTATCAATTAATTCCCGTCGTCCCATTTTTAGCAGAAATGTATATTAATAGATTAATTTTTAAGTCAATTCTGATTTTAATATTTGTTTCTTTTATTGATTTATTTATTCGCAAATACTTATAAATTAAATTCTATAAATAGGATATAACCTGATCTCGAGATTAAGAGATTATTTCGGTGGCTTTTCAACGAGAAGATCGATAACTGGCCACGATAGTAATTTGGAGAAACGTATAATCGGATTCAGATGTTCGGTTAGTCAGCAATACGCAGGTTGCTGGAACTAAGCCCGACATTAAAAGGTCGGCAATCGTCTCAGTAGTAACATGAGTATCAGCTTTCAATCGTGTCTTGCAGGTTGTCCTGTGGTCAGATGATCTGACTGGGGTAGAAACTATACCGAAACTTTTATTTTCTAAAAATAATTCGAATAACGTTAAACGCCAGTAACCAAGAACTAAAGATATTTGATTTGTCCTCCGATAATTGAACGTTCATATCACTAAGTCGACCATACTAGGCTTTAGAATTAGTAAGTATGGAGTATTTGTATCAATTTATGATATACTTCCATGAAGGTTATTTGGTTACGAATTTTGCTGTCAAATTTTATTTATTACAATTGCTATCGTGAAACTAATTTATTACAATATATTCAGGCTAAAATTAAACAAACGTATGAATTATCCATTTATGGATATTAATTCGATTACATCTTTAACTTTTAATAAGATAATCATTTTTTAAATACATGCAGAATGATTAGGTATTTAGATTTATTTCCTTTTATTCTTCCATACTTAGGAAAAATAAACAATGCTAAGCAGTTAGCAGTTTAAATTCTGGATCCAATATATATATATATATATATATATATATATATATATAAATTTGTGGTACTCGTTTGGAAATGAAAGAACCAAGAATATTAAAACAAGGCGAAAACAATTGTCAAGTGTTTAAGCTCCAAGTCCAAAGAAAAAACAAAACCAACAAAACGAGTAAAAAGACTAAAAAGACAGCTACGTAAAGTGCTCAATATATTAAGTGGAGCCGGCTTTACTCCTGAAGATACGTTTAGATGAAACCTTGGTAGCTTTGCGTGGCACATTAGGTTATATATATATATATATATATATATATATATATATATATGTAAGTGTATATATATATATATATATATATATATATATATATATATATATATATATATATATATACAGTGTGCGACTGGTATTTGAGGACATACAGATTTAAGATTAATACTGCATCCCACTAACTTCTAAAGCTTTTATTTTTCAGAAATCAAGAATGGCAAACCCTATGATTACAAATGAAAGGAAAAGGCATGCTATGATTGTGGCATTAAAGACTAATCATAGCGATTTGGATATTGCACGTTTCCTCAGAGTTGCATGATCGTTCGTCCACAAAATACGAAATGTGTTAGAAGACTCTGACAGTTCCGCAATGTCTGTATCAAAACGTTAAAGACATTCTGCACGGTATGATAAAGTGAGAACATCAGAATTTATTCAGGAAGTCAAGCAGACAATTCATGAAAACCGAGGTCAATCAATGAGGTCAATTAATGAGGTCAATTGCCAAAACGCTGCATGTGTCTGAAAAAACAATCAGGAGTGTTCATGAAGACATTCGATACAAGTCCTACATGATGAAGAGAGGTGAATTTATGTCTGAAAAAACAAAAGAAAACCGTTTAAACAGATCCAAAAGGCTTTTAAACAAATTAAAAAATCCTTCAAAAGCTAGTGTGATTTGTTTTTCTCAGATGAGAAAAAATTTCATCAATATCAAAAAGTTAAAAGAAGAAATGACAGATGGCTTTGTTCAGATCCTTCTGAGGTGCCAAAAGTGATGCACACAAAATTTCCTTCAAGTGTTATGGTATTGGGTATTGTTAGCAATGAAGGATATGTTATACCACCACACTTTCTTTTCCACAAGCTCTTTGAATAAATGCTGCTGCTTACATTGAGGTTCTAGAAACAGTTGTCAAGCCTTGGATTGACAACATATGCAACGGCATGCCTTACATATTCCAACAAGACTCGGCTCCATCCCACAAGGTTCTACGTACACAAGAATGGGTGGCTGACTATTTGTACGACCACATAACACCCAGCATTTAGCCTCCTATCTCTCAATAGTCCATTAGACTATTACGTGTGGAGCGTTGTTGAGAAGGAGGTTAATAAACAGCCTCATAACAACAGACTCTCTTAAAGCTGCAATAAATTGAGTAATGTGCGACATAAATAAGGACCAATTAATCAGAGCTTCTAGCCGATTTGGACCTCGTTTAGACGGTGTTATTGATGCTCGTGATGATTTTATTGAATAAAATTAAATAATAGCTAAATTTCATGTTTATTTGTTTGTAATCAAATATAATTATATTCATTTGTTCAGCAAATCTGTCCTCAGATACCAGCCGCAACCTGTATATATAGACAGATAGATTATAATAAAAGATTATTTTACTTTAAATACTATTTTTGTTTTTATTCCATGTTTCGAAGTTTCTTGGCAACGTCTATTCTTCAAGGGATTCTCTTTTTAAGTGATATTTCCAATTTTTTCTATTTATTACGTCTTTTTCAATCCTTTTTGTATAACTACACATTCATGAATTTTACGTTCTTTTTACAAGCGTCCGTTTATGAATTTTTGCTTTTGTTAACGTTTTCCATGTTTTTTTTTCAGTTGTAAATCTTTCTTCGAAATTAATTTTTTCCTTAAAAATAATATTTAATTTTTTTTCATGGTTTGTATTGAAGTTGTTATCTTATGTCATATTATTAATTAAATTGTAATATTTGTTCATTTGTATTATTAATTAATTTATAATATTTTATTTGATTTATTATGTTATATTATTATTCAGTTAAATAATTGTTAATATGTCCTCATCGACCCATTATCTCATTCTTCTTATTTAATTTGATTATTTTAATATTGATAATTTTTAGAAGAAATATTTAACAAAATATTGACAATTCCTTAGAAAAGAAAATGATGTTAAAGATAGAGTTCAGTAGGTCTGCATGTCTATTTAAATGAGAGATAATTCAGCTATAATCAGAGAAATGTAATGTTCGTCTTCTTGTTAAACATGTAGTATATCCGATATAAGTATTTAAAAATTTGGCTTGGCCAGGAAAAAGATCCTTAAGGAACATGTGAATTCGTAAATAATATTGGTTCCGTTTACTGTAGATATTGCACGTGAATTATTATTTTTGACGATGAGATTAGTGGTTATAAATTTCTATAATAAATAATTAGTTTGTCTTGATTTTGTCGACTAAAGTTGGGTATTTTTTATGATTATCTAAGTGAAGGTTATAGTTAATATACATTTGATTTTTTAAGAAAATCTTTATTGTTTCGTTCTGTGTATTTTGATTCGCTATGAGTTAATTTAGAAAAGATGGTATTCTATAAGGTCGTTTGGAAAACCATTATTAACAAGCGTTTGTTTCCCGTTATTTTGTTATTTAAAGAAAAGCATACGAGAGGATGACTTCGCCTGTTCTCGAATAAAGAATGTTTTTTTTTTTTTTTAATAACACCTATTTTATATCTGAGGGGATATTGACTATTAAAATTAAAATAGCAAGATCATCCAAGAATAGAAGTTTATTTTGAGATTATCGATTGAATTTTTGTTGTCAGCTAAAATAAAAAATATCGTATATTTTCGGTTTAGTAATCTTTTTAAAAACCTGGTTTTCTAAGTGGGACATGTCTTCTGTAACAGAAGAATGGAGCGAGAGGTTTCCCATACTTACACCATTAGATTGAATGTAAATGTTATAATTAAGTTCATAGAAGCGGTCTTTAGTAGTACATGCATGCAATAATTTTTTGAGAATATTGAGATTTATGGGTGAAAGTAGAATTGAATTATTGTTATATAGTGAGTTAAGGATGGTTTCCTTAACAGGGACATTTGTGAAAGACTTTCGAACGTCAAGTGACGCGAGAATGACTTGGTTTATTTGTTTAGGTTGAAGGATTTGGAGAAATTCATGGGTTGATTTGATGCTATAATTACTAGGTAGATATCGGGAACTAATATCATTGAGAAATTTAAAAAAAATGTATATGGGTGTTGGTTTCTTTGAAATGATAACTCGTAATGGGTTTTCGTGTATTTTAACAATATCCGGATAGGCATACTGATTGGTGATTTCCAATAATTTTTATTGATTTTCTATGATGTTACATTCGCATTGGTGAATGTAATGAGTTTGTTGACAGATCTTTTTAGAGTGTCAGTGGTGTTTATACTTAATTTTGTAAATTTAGATGGATCATCGATGAAGTGCCATAATTTTGTTTAACAATCCATTTTGTCGACAATTACATAAATATTGGATTTATCAGCTCTTCTGATGAAGATATTAGGATTTTGTTTTTAGTTCTTTTGCGGTGATTTTGGGGGTTTATTGTTGGAATGTTATTATCGGCATTATGTGGAATACAACCTTTAGGTATTCTGCCTTGGGAAAATCTCTGAGTTTTCGATGGAGTTTTAGTAATTGATCATTTTCTAGTTTGGATAATGACTGATGTAAGATTTCGATTTCAGTTTTCTTCGTCAGATGTTCAAATTTAGCCTGGAGATGGCAATTTGGTCCACGATTTAGAAATTCCTTCTGGTCATCTGTTAGTTAAGATTTATATAGTTATCAAAGTTGTTCAGCAGTAGCATGCTTCCTTGGTATAAGTTTCAAACTTTTTTTAAAAAATCATTTCTCTGTGTTTAGGTTCATCATTTGTAATACTAAGGTTGATATGGTATTGTGCTTCATTATAGTCGGATTCAGTCAAGGTGATTTTTAGTATCGGATTATCTTTTTGGATTTCATTATTTAAATGTTGTAGTTTATTTTTAGGTGTTTTGATTTGTCGTGATATATATATATATATATATATATATATATATATATATATATATTAGATAAAAAATAAAATGTTAAAGTATGGTATATTTTTGTTAAAGTGGTCAGTGTCAGGTATAGACGCATTTGACCTATTGTCATTAAGTATGAAACAGTGTCCTGCGCCATTTTTATACATAGATATATACATGCATACATATATATATATATATATATATATATATATATATATATATATATATATATATATATATGTGTGTGTGTGTGTGTGTGTTAATGTGTGTGTGTGTAATTTTTATCTCTACTAGGTCGTTGAAAAAAGACCATATTATGATGAGGAAATGCCCTACATTTGACGAAAACTAAGTTTTATCTTCAAAGTCTTTGTGATGATAAAGAAGAAATATGAAAGTCTTTTTTTTAATATTTAATTAAATTTTTCGTCCTTTTCCGAACATTCGAAATTTTGTTTAAATATTTTATTTTTCTTGCGTCAGCGGATGGAATATAAATTAGCATATTAAATTTTAGCGTATTTTATTTTTATTCATTTATTTATTTATTTATTTTTGCAGCGAAAGACACCTTGTATTGGAAAATCTTGCAAAAATCAAATAATGGTCGGATTTTAATGAAACTTTCAAGACTTATTTACAAATGAATGAAATTATTTTCGAAATCTTTTCTTTCAGAAAATCTTGATAAAAAAGTTTTTATATGTGTCGCCCACCTACTACCACCTCTCATTTAATTTTACGAAAACACGAGAAATTCAACGAAGCAATTTTTAGTGAATACATGTTCAAAGCAGAATTCTTTGCAAAACTTAAATCGGTTTCTTTTGTAAAATCGGACTCCGTCTCCTCAGGCAGTTGCTGTGATCACAAAAAAAAAAAAAAAAAAAAAACAATGGAGAAATATGAGACATTATTTAATTAGAAATTTGTTATTTACTTTTTATGAATAACATATATTACTGACAATATTGACTTCCGAAAAAATAATCGTTGAATACTAAAGTTTTACAAACTGTTATTATTTTTACAATTTTAATTCGAATAATTTATAATTATTACAATCTTTTAAAATCCAGTGTAAAATTTAGCGAATAATGTTATTAATTGAAACTATATGTACTAATGATAAATTGAAAAGCTTATTACAGTCTGAGGTCGTTCAGTAATTTGAATTGTTTTTGTATGTGTATAAACTTGCTGATTGTTAGGATACAGGTGGCCTTACACGATATCATAAGAGTGAAAACTGTAGCAAACGTGGAACCGAACTATCTAAAAGTCAATAAATCATTAGATTACTGAGAATATCATCTTAATTTTTTTAAGATTACTGAGCACTTAAAATTTATACATCAATGCCGTTCACTTTATATTCAACAATTTTACTGCTACTCCTACACCAGAACAACATTAGAAAAAGATCTACCTGTCATTAAGCTGTCAAACACGTCAACAGCTTAAATAAGCAGCTACCGCTAAAAGTCAATGATATTAAAAATTTGAAGATGTCTTTCCTTTTGTCTTTATTCATATATATATATATATATATATATATATATATATATATATATATATATATATATATATATATACAAAATAAGTATCCGTTTACAGGGGGCGACATGTTTACTCAAAATTTAGTACTATAGTAGTCGGACTGGAGTGACATCTTCAGGGTAAAGGCCCATGCGATTGTATATGGTAGCTCTGCGCTTCCCAGATGACATGCCCTCCACCCACATTTCAGCACAACTTACCAGATACAAATGAATACGTCATTTACATCTGGGGATGGCTTGGTTGCAGCAGTTGCCAGGAAGTTGTCACTGATGACAGCCAACCGCCTTCCGTGCAACACTCCGTGTTTTCTATCTAGATTTACTTCCATAATTTCTTCTGTGTTTGAATATGACCGTAAAACGGCAGCAGTTTGATATAAAGGTTTTGTTTCACCCGAGTAGAATGGCCTTCTTGGCTGTTGAGCTCCATCTAACCGAAACATCTTTTTATCAGGTGCCAGTTGTTCCTATTGTCACCTTCACAGCCTTTGTGCTGGAGTTTTGTTTTCTGAAATTAACAAAAGTTTCGATATTTGTGTTTATTGATCAATGTACAACCGGACCCCGAACTACCGCCAGTCACGATGAACGGGTAACTCCCGATGAGACCCCTTGCATAAAGAGGATACTGGCTCAAAATTACACCCGGCCTCAAGTGGAATTCCTGTATACGCCCCATCGCTAAAGATGGAAATAATAAATCGACTCCCTGTACGACTCCAATAACTACTTGTCTCCTCATTCTATATTCAACCTTTATCAGAGCCAGAGAAGGCCGAAAATGCAGCAGCACTGTTACCATACCTAATTTTCCAGTCTTGGATAGAATACAAAAACGTCTTTGAGTCCTTGTGGGAAAAGAATTATTTTCCATATTCTTATCTCTCTTTCACAGGCGGGAAAGAGCAAGCCTCTCACTGCTCTATCGCTAGGGAAAGTTCTTGGGCGATTTGCATCTCCTGGTACCAACAGGTCTGAGCTTCAGGACTAGGTCACATCATGCAACTTACATTGTAGCAAACCACCCACATTCCCACCGTATTCCCCTCGAAAAGTTCCTTCCCGTGAACCACTGCTCTGGGGAACCGACAACCCGATCACTGCAATCTTATCCTGTTCTTTCCCTCTTATTCAGATAAACGACAACTTAACGTAACCTTCTACATCGAGTGACCCCAGACATTATATAAGATGAACCTAGGTGTAAAAAGCAAGAACAAAGGACAATAAAGAAACTGGTTTATGGAAGACAGATCATGGTGATTGATGTTGCATTGTATTTTTGAAAAACATGGGTGGATAGGAAAATAAAAGAAAAACTATAACAGAGTTCCTCAGGCAAGACAATAAACTATTCGAACAGAACTTACAGTTATATCTAGCTATATCAACAATAAAATGATGAGATATTTTTGTCAGTCTTGTAGTACGATTAAATTTCTTCAGTCAACAAGGGCGATAACTTATCAGAACTTTTGCCATGAACATTTTTATAGAAAAGACGGAGTAAATATACGTCATGGTGTTGGGAAAGAGATTGAAGTCGAAAAGCTTCTTTAGAGGAATTACTTCTTTGAATTTTGCGATAAAGCCTCGAGATATATAGCTGGAACACCAATATTCTATGCACGGACGAATGGTAGATTTATAAATTTGCAATAAAAATATTTCTTAGCACGACATAATGAACCAAATTTTCCTAGCAGCAAACCTAGCAAGTTGTTAAATATAATATTTCCTCTTCATATCAGTGGAAAATATGAGCCAAAGAATGAGAAAGGAGTTGTTTTCCTGGAGGTTAGCATCATCCATATATTGATAGAAGGAAAGGCGATTTTCAATGATTATTGACAGATAGCAACGATTTCACGTACAATTAATTTGTTTACTTTAAGTTCATTATAGGTCATCTTTAAAGACTTTGTTTAAGTGTTGCCTTTCTCTTTCATGGCTACACCTATATTTTATGCTCTCGATTTTGAGTAAAATATTTCGTCGGTGGTGACTATTTATAGTTCGAAGATTTTTTTGCACAATAGATTTATTTTTTTCGTATTATTGTCAAATGTGTAGTATGGAGGCAGTGTGGTAGCTGGTTGAATAATTCTGTTTGATATTGAGTAGTTTAGTCGACGTCAGGTTTCATAAAAAATATCAGTGTAATTAGGGCGACATTTTCCTATACAAAAATTATTAATTTTTATATGAGTCATTATTTTGCTTGCTACGGACGTCTTTATTATAAATATTGAATAGATGCATTTCGATTTCACGCTTTCATATGAGGGTAGGTTGAAATGTTCCTAATTCCAATTCGAGCTACTTAAAGCCGACTATACTTGAATAAAACGGAAAAAATTTTGAATACCTTTTCATTATTTCAAACGCGATATACAGCAACACATTTGGAAATGGAATAAAAATATGTGTGTGTATGTGTGATCAAATTTGATCATATAGGAGTGATCGCTAAATTTGAAGATTTCAGGTGCAACGCACTTGTGAATTTTGTTTGCGGCCCGGTGACTAACACATTTTTTCGAATTATATCTATCTTTATATATAGTCTTAAGGTTTGCTACATTTATGGGATAATGTCACAGAGCGTGTTTAAATAAAAAAGTGAACATAGAAGTCAACATTTAGAGGCGACAGTCTGTTTCGTGCTAGACGCAATCGTCAGGCCACGAATGCTGTTATTTTAGAGTGCTGGTAGAAGAAATAACAGCATTCGTGGCCTGAGGATTGCGTCTAGCATGAAACAGACAAACAGACTGTCGTCTCTAAGTGTTGACTTCTATGTTCACTTATATATATATATATATATATATATATATATATATATATATATATATATATATATACACACACATACAGACACACAAAACAGACAAGGAAAAGGGAGGGAATGAGAGATTGTCTTCCGAAACAAAGATCTTGTAAAGGAGTAAAGATGTCTGTTGCAGGCTTGGTTTTGTTCAGTCCAATTTCGAAAATTCAGATTCGTTTACGACCTCTACAGGGGAGGGTTGGACCGGTGTTGCTGCAATTATGACATGGTTAATATGATTTTTCCTTTTTATCCGCTTCTGTCCATCAAGTAAATGGATTTATCGTCGGAAGAGGCGCCTCATTGGACAGCTTTCCCAGTTCGGCAGAGCCTAGCTCAAGCCAATACACACACACACACACACACACACACACACACACACATATATATATATATATATATATATATATATATATATATAGAGAGAGAGAGAGAGAGACAATATTATTATATGAGATTATAATAAAACCATGTTGAAATCGCTGCACAAAATCTTTCATGTTTCAATTCTTTGATTGTATTTCTTCAGGCGATGTTCAGTAATTGGTGATTAAATGATTTTAAGAAAATTTAAAAACCAAGTGTTAACTCTTTTCTTATAGTTAAAGCGGGGTGGGTGAACGTAAGGTCAGAATTAAAAAGAGACTTGTGGGTATATCTTGATTAACCAATTCAATATCAGATCTACGCTACATAGAAAAGTAAATAGGCTCAGAGGGTGAAGATGGATGAGTTATATTTTCATATCATGATAAACCAGAACATAGACAGGACATCGTGACAAGTGCGGAAAATATGTAAGAGACAAATTTATTATGAAATAGACAAATAAGACATGTCCAATCTTTGGAAATGGCGTCGACCGGTTTCGTCCCCTCTCATCAGAACTGTTAACGGGGAACTAAAATTATGAGGAAAAGAAAAAGAAAAAGTCTGTTATGGATGACATGAATGATTGGACAGGGAGAAATAAATTATTATAAAAATTATACCAAAAAAGATGCTAGAAACGCAGCACAGCACGTCCAAGCAAACAATCTCTTTGTTTGCAAAGAGTAGGTTGCCTAGACCTGATTTAAAGCGTATTCAACACCATTAGATGGAATAATGAGTGCGAACTGGCCAAAACGGAAGACCAGTTCACACTGAAATCCATCGCACAAGTGGGATTCTTTATAAAGTGATTCGCAATCGAAGACCCATACGTGTTACGAATGGTATCACCCAAAGAAATTTTTTTTTGGTTTTGTTTTAAATCTATCATGGCCTACAATATAAAATTTCTTGTTTTTAATGCCTTAATACGCTTCTGTGCTGTTTCAAACATATTTATATATAATTATATTTTCCGCAAATTTAATGATGTTCTATCTACATTCCGGTTTAATATGACATTAAAAATAACTGCACCATCTGGCATCTAATTGGTTAATCATGACATAATATCCACAAGTCTATTTTCAATTCTGACCTCATGTGCCCCCCTTTAAATTTCGAAAATGTGGTAACCCTTTGGATTTAATTTGTTTTAAAAAATAATTTAATCAGCGGTTACTTTAACATCACCTGAAGAAGTATAATTAACCTATTGAAGCCTGAAAGATTTTGTGTATGGATGTTTTTATTATAATATCTTATAATAATGATACTATATATATATATATATATATATATATATATATATATATATATATATATATATATATAGTGACACGCATAAGTATTGGATACATGTTATTTTCTGTTATAACTCGAGTTTATGTTCGCCATTTTGCCTGATATTTGGCAAGTAATATCTCGGGAAGTTGTTTTAATTGTATGTGGAAGGAAAATTAAAAACTCATGGTTGAATCCATTTTTTTTTATCAAAGCTCAAAATTACCCTATGCAAATGTATTGGATACGTGACACTTTTTTTTAAAATTTCCAAGCGAAACTTTGTATTTTAAAAGACTTTAAATATTTAAATTTTCGATAGTATTGGAATGTTATCTCTGACCAATCAGAGAAGCACACAATTGTTTACAAGATAGTGCTACTAATCATCTGACTCTTTGATGCGCATTCTGCAATTCAAGGGTTAAAAATGGCAAAAACTTAAGAATTATCCAGAGATATGCGAGATAAAATCATTGAACGTCACAAAGGAGGACAAGGTTACCGGATAATTAGCAAAGAAATGAATCTAGCAATAAGTACAGTAGGAAATATCATCAGAAAGTATAAGAAGTATTGCGACGGTACAGCAAACCTTCCAAGAAATTGTTCTTAAGAAATCAAAAAAAAAAATTTTTATCAGACGTTAGATACAAAATCTTTTAATAGTAACATGTTGAATTCATCATATTGCAAACAATGCCGATTACGAATGTCTGCGTTGTTTGTTCGAACAGCAGCTCCATTATTAAGTCAGTTCGACGAAATATTTCTTCTTTTACGAGACTTCAATATATTTTAGATCTTTTAATTAATATAGTTATTTTTGTAATTACGTCTAATATAAAACATCTGCCATCGTAACTGTGCTGTTAAAATATTATATTTATTTGGTATTCTTGATTTAAATTTGAGACAATGTTTTTATACTTTTTGCTAGATAAACTGATACTAACAGAAATTTTAATAATGTTGTTGATATACTTATTTCCTTGAATTGTATTGTCATCTGTATCGTTTCAAAAAATAAACAAATAAATTGTGACAGAAGCAAAAACCTAGCAAAAAACAAACAGAAGATAATTGTCCATTTTGAAAATGTTCCATCTGATGGCAACCAGAGAAATTCTTGCTTTCATTCAATTAACATGGAACTTCTTTTTAGACAAGTAACATTTGAACTATTTACAATACTCCACGTTAAAGCAATAATATTTACGGTCGCATGAAAGTAATGAGCGAAATGTTAATATAATTTCATTATTATGTGCCTGCTGCCAAATAGATAAAAGTGAAAGAAGCGTTAAAGTTAATAGCCCGGGTAATGGAGTCAGCTCAGATAGTTTGTTCACTTTATATTAATTCTCTTGAAAAAGTTAAGAAACCATTTCATTTCCACAGGTTTAAGTTAAACAGCACGGCAGAATGAACAAACAAAACAGGAGATGAAAAACTCGATCTTCAAGGTTAGAGATCAGCTCTTTGTTTCATTTTCATATCTATTTGATACCGGAAGAAAATTTGTCCAATTTGTGGATAGTTCATTTCGTGTCTCGAAATATTAAGCAGACGAGCGAAATGTATTAAATAAGAGGCCGCAATAAAAGATTGAAAATGCAAAATAAACTTGTCCGTTCTGTCTGAGGAATATCCTTAAATTATTGTTACACAATTATAATGAAATCATTAAGGTTTTTTTTGTCAAAACATTTTATTTTTGGTTGCATTTTAATTTAAAATATTTCTTTTTACAGGCTTCATTTTGGAAATGGAATATGATCATTCTAAATTTCAGAATTTCTCTATTGCTCATCAAAATAACTGTAAAAAAGCGATCTAAAAGCAACATTGGAAAAGAGAGGTAAGAAAGCGTAAACGAAATAGCACCAGTTTGTTCAGCTAAGGAAACTTAGCATTGCAGCCAAAGTATTTTAAAATGCCGCCAATAACAAATGTGAAAATGAAAACATGCATAGCAACAAATCGAATATAGCATCAAAATTTGAATTAGCCATATTATTTATTTTTATTTTTATATATTTGTTATGTAACAAAATACATAATTATCAACAATGTTTCCGTAAAATTTGATATTTCCTGTAATAACATCTTATTAAATATTATTATTTTTCTTATTTTACTTAAGTGTAAGGTTGTCCTACACTTACAATTCCTTACGGCTTACAATGTATAGAAATGTTGATCAAAACTGCCTAAAACCTTTAAGCTTCGAACGCGTCATTTACAGTTGCAATAATCGCCTTATCTCTATTGTTGCTATGACAACGTTTTAGCCGCTGTCTTCTTCGGTCTTCTTGTGTCTCTCGATCTGAATAACCTTCAGAGAATTTCGAACTGAACTGATTTTTCACATTTCGCTTTTCATGTGCTGTTTTAAGTTACAGCTCGTTCTATTGTCTCTGAATTTGAATATCTATGTACTGTCTGTCCAGGCATTGAACCCAGTTACTGAGTTCAACTGTAATGTAAATAATAATAATAATAATAATAATAATAATAATAATAATAATAATAATAATAATAATAATAATAATAACTGATAATCCAAGAAATTAAGAAATAAAATACCCGGATTAAATATTAAATATTTCTTGCGATCTTTTATTTTTTTTAAATATTTCCTACAATAATCAGTAAGACGTTGGGAACATTAGCACTCACATTATGTTTTCATTATTTCAAATATGTTAAATGTTTTCTATTCATCCTTTTTATTCGTAACGCATTATTTCACCAAATGTCTTCTGATTCCTCTTCTTCTTCTTTTTTTTTTCATCTTAATATTTTTCGTTTTTCTCCCCGTTGCGAAAATATGAGATTTTGAAATTGTTTCCGTTTCTACAGCAGGGGTCATCTAAATGACAGATTCCAATCTCTTTTTCTCGTTGTGATATTAAAACTGATGCCTCATTATTTAATCATCCGGGGAATATTTCGTATTGTTTTTCATCTGATATAATAGGACGAAAAGCGAATTCTAAATAAACATTATGTTATATAATTCTACACACACACACACACACACATATATATATGTATATATATATATATAAATATGTGTGTGTGTGTGTAGAATTATATAACATAATGTTTATTTAGAATTCGCTTTATATATATATATATATATATATATATATATATATATATATATATATATATATATATATATATATATATATACATATATATGTATATATACACACGATGAGCAAGTAATATATTGATCGAAACAAAATTGTTGTTTGGAAGTTTGTCCATAGATGACTAGTCGAATTTCCCGAACAAAATTATTTCAAAGATAAAATCACTTAAGACGAGAAAAATCATTTCATGGTGGTCTATGTGGGATAAAATTCCATCTTTGTTTAGTTGAAAGCACATAAGAATGGTCTGTGAAGTCAGTCGCAGATTCATAATTGGCTTGAAATATTTGGCGCTAAAAATATTCCTTAATTTAATTTACGAGTTTATAACACTCATTAATTTAAAATCTCTGTGACGCTAGATAGATCCTTTTTTTCACATTTCGCTGTGCAAATATATTGTATCGACAGCGAAGAATGTAAAACTCTGATCTGCTTTCCTCTATCCTATTTTATAAACCAAACAAATACGAAAACCAATAGGATGTTTGCCTTGCTTCATCATGCAAACGAGATGGATGAATCATTTTAGAGTTAGTTTTTATTACATGAGTCTCAAGTAAAACTCAGAGAGCAAATGAATAAAAGTTTGGGATCAATGATGCCAACGAAATCAATGATAATAAAAACATAGTCTTTTACTTGTCGTTCATAATTTTAAAGAAATATAATAAAACAAAACAATAGACAATAATTGTTTAGCAGTGCAAGGACAAAGAAAAACAATAAAAGAATGAACAGGTTCAGCGCTAATTGAACGAATGCAAGAATTCTCGTGTTCCATAAGATGGAACGGTTTCACAAAGGACAATTATCTTGTGTTTGTTTTTTGACGCTAATTTGTTTGCGTCGCAATTTAACAAGAGAAATGTTTTCGATTCCAAGGTTAGATTCTTCGTCAAAAATCATAATTTCTTGTTTTTCTTTTTTCTGACTAATCAACAGCAAAGGATAAACTTAACATAGGTCTACTAAATAACATGCATGGATAAACATTTGAGGGTTTTTTTTCTTCCTAGAAAGGAAAGAAAACTACAGAAGTAGATGAAACACAGTTAAGAAAAAAGGTAATAAACATCGTACTGTAATCAATATCGCCATGTTTGTTGCATTTTTGGTGAATTATTTGGCATCCATCTGTGTAAGGAAGCAAGCTAAAGTAAGAAATGTAAATGCTTATTTTCAAGACAAGTAAGTTCTCATTACTCGGAGTAATTGTACAACGTAGCCTTTTACTACTTCTCTTACTTGTTGTCTTCCCTATATAGGTATATTATCTATCTTTTTCACTCACACGCAAACATTGCCATTGTGTATGTGTTTGTATGTATGTCAAAACATTCGCTTCTAATGTTAACATATGCTTTGAAAAGCTAGTAACACTAATTGTGTTAGACACGTTCAGATGTATGGATTCACCCTCCTCCAGGTGGACTATATATTTATGTCGGAAGAGAAGTGTATATGTAAATTTCATACGAATCGGAACAGATTTAAAATCTTTTCATTGTTGAAAGATGAATAGCTGCAAAGAGATGAAGCACACTATCACCGAAGTAATAATGGCATTAGGTTTTTTCTCAGATAATGGTAGCAGGAAGTGTATACAAGGAATTTATAAATTCCATGCAAATATTAGCGCCATATAAAAAAAAAAACAGCGGGAATTTAAAGGTATTGCAAGGGCGGATCGGTGGCTAATGAGAAAGTATTAACAATGAGTAACATCTGTATCTCAATTCACAGCCGATACCGCCCAACCAATTGGTGAGTGAATTGCAATGTACATTCTGCATTCTATGGGGTTCCAAGACACCAACGAGTCAAACAAGTTAAATCCCAACTACATTCACTTAGACGGTCGTATGGTTTGGTTTGGCTTACGCCATATCAACCACAATGAGTTATTTAATACCAACAGTATTTTTATTGATGGTAATAATTTTCAAAAATATATTGCTGCTAATATAGTCTTCCAAAAATGTATTGCTGGTAATATTTTTTTCGTCAAAGTAGAATTCCTGGTAATCTATTGCTGATAATAATATTTTTTCAAAAATTTATTGCTGCTAATAATTTTTTTCAAAAAATGTATTGTGGAGATTATACATATTTTTACCCTTTGAAAGTGTTTTGAACCCAGTTTTATGGTTAACTATTTCTTATAGCTGGGACCCCAACAGGGGTTACCACCCTAGGTAATGGTGAAGCTGGAAACACCAACAATTAAGAGGCGGTTCCACGCTCCTTAGAATTTCCTTATAGCAGGCCTTGCTGTTGAACTTAGTTTATCGTCTTACCCAGGAAGATGGCCGTGTTTGTGTATAGAGGTGACTACATGAAGTTATGGATCGAGACTCTCAGGTAGCTGCTCGGTATTTTGGTGATGGTTCTGTAATAGTGTGTGGTGTGTTCTGTTATAGCTTTCAATTACTACTGCTGAAACTAGTGTCGGTCTTGACAGGGGCCATATCTCTCTTCTCTCTCATATACACAGATATTTTTTCACCCCCATGTGCAACGTTTTATGATAGCCTAGGAAATTAGAGGTGAAGATTTGTTTCAGCAAGTAAATACCGCCCGGACTTATGACCTTATCTCGCTGAATCACCGTTTCACGTACAATAACTGAAGTTAAGCAATGTCGGACCTAGTTAGTACCTAGACGGGTGACCGCTTTAGAATGTCAGATGCTGAAAGATTGCATGTGCAGGTGAAAAACCGTAAGTGGAATGGAGATCGGACAGCCATGTTACAATCCCAGTCGTATTCGTAAATATTCTTTGGCAAAGAGATGCACCCTCCTCTTCTTCTCCATCTATTGGTTAATTAAATAGATATTAATGCATCCCCATATTAGATAGTAATACATCACCATATTAGAAACGCATTTAGATCAGATATTTATTCGAGTCTTTATTTCTTTCATGCGCAAACATGATCTTCTTGTTCAAATATTTCGACTTCAACTTGAGCCATATTTCCATGTGTGTCTTCAAAATATCAATGAATGTCCAAGCAGTTAACACTGTCTAGAAGTTGCCATGAACCCACCACTTCGTAACCTCCCATTCCCTATCACCATACCAGGCTATCTGATATATATATATATATTTGGTTGGATTGATGTGAGTTTGTGGCCTTTCACGTTTTTGCGATATTTGTCTGACGATCGAAAAAGCGTGAAACCCAGTGTCACAAATTCGCTTCAAAACAACCAAATATGTTGGCTCTATCCCTGATATTGAGCGCTTTCTCATAAGTAGCGCGCATATAATATATAAATAATAATAATATATATATATATATATATATATATATATGTTTATATTTTATACACACACTTTTCACACACACACACACACATATATTACATCATATTATATTATATTTACATACGCTCTATCTCTGATATTGATCACTTTATCCCATAAATATAGCATAACTTAAAAATATATTTCTTCAGACACACACACACACACATATGTATATATATATATATATTGGTAAACAGGCTGAATGTCTTGATTTACTCTTCATTATTCAAGTGCGTTCGACTGCCTCGGTCATTATCAAGGATTGGGTATTGTCGAACTAAGATGAATAATTCATACAAATATTTGATGGATGCATTCTCGGTCCATTGAACAAAATAAAACAGTTACGCATGACGTTACTTTGAACGCATTTCGAATTCCAGCGTTCTAATAAAATTCACGATGTAGCCAACAGAATCTTGATTTGTTCGTGATGATTACTGAGACGGTCGAAAACATTTTGACAAAAAAGTACAAAAAATGAATTTCAAACAGTTTATCCACAATTTTGATTCCGATAAACATATTTTCGAAAATTTAGAAAAAATATTATAATAGTTAAACGGACATTGCTGTTTCCTTTAACAGATATTATACATACATGCATATATATATATATATATATATATATATGAATATAGAAGTCAACGCTTAGAAGCGACAGTCTGTTTCATGCTATATGCAATCGTCAGGCCTGACGATTGCATATAACATGAAACAGACTGTCGCCTCTGAGTCTTGACTTCTATGTTCACTTTTATATTTTCACACGCTCTATCTCTGATATTGAGCACTTAATTCCATAAATATAGCACACCTTAAGACTATATTTCTTCATATATATATATATATATATATATATGGGGGTATTCTAGTCAAAATAGTTTCCTGTAGTCAAGAACATCGATTGTACATATAAAGTGACCATACAACGGCTAGTACATTTTCAGTGAGTTTTTTACTGACGGGTGTAGCAAATATATAGCAATGGTCTCAGACCGATTTACGGGTTGCGTAGAAATGAAGTCATGCTTTTTAGCAGTACAAACAAAGAAAAAATCAGAGGGCAGCCTAGGTTTCATCTAAACGGATTGTCAGGGAAATGCTGTCTGAAAAGGAAAATTATGGAATAAAATTTATTGCTAAACCAACATTAACCATGACCATGGGACAAAAATATAAGTCAAACAACAGGGTCGGGGTATGTACTTTATTGAACAGCAAAAGACAAAAAATATCTACTCTAATAACCAACTTTTCCTATGTTTACACATACTAAGTATTTCCGATGTTAGGTTCAATAACTCTTTAGGTTCTTTGAAGCTAGCAAGATTTTCCTCCGTGCATAGAGAATAGAACTTATCACCTGCCTTATATTTATAACATTTTTTTAATATTTCCTATTTCAAAATGGGGTCCTTATAATCTTCTTGTTTGATCTTCCATACATATGTGGACAGAGTAGTAATATGTTTATAGGTTTCTCTATTGAAACTACTGACGTGGTTGTAATATCGTTTTTCGAAACTACTCTGGGTGCATCCTATGTAAACTGTAGGGTTCTTATCAATATCATTCAGTTTATAATAAGTATTGTACTGTATAATTTTACTTGATAGACCCCGCACAAGCGAGTACCACCATTTATATATATATATATATATATATATATATATATATATATATATATATATATATATATATATATATATATATTATTTACTTAATTTCGTAAATACCTCATCTTCGCCACATTAGATTAATAAGCTCGTCATGCGGATCTTTACTACTAGTATACGTTTTATATCTCCGGAGATCTCAACACGCAAATCCTTGTTCCATACTAAGCTAACATCACTATAAGCGAATACGTTGCAGAGGCAGAGTGTATACGTTAGACTCATAGATAAGCATTCTGATTTGAGTTGAGAATTAAATATTTGTTGATCGTTTATGCCATTTTTTTAAGCAATTAGATAAAGATTCTTAATTTAGCACCATGTTTGGTGCGCTGTTCATGAAAACACATCGGTGAGACTCTAGCCAAGTGCACTCAAACGTTGTCCTTATGAAACTCAAACTTCAACTTACAACCTACACATGTCTGTGTTTGCTAATATAAAATATTTCGAACGGTGGCTGGTATAACAGACCTTCCGAACATGAAAGATTGGCGGTACACAATCTTATGATAATTTTGTCTTATACTTGTCTAATTAAATCATAGTAAATATTAAGACACTTTGACAGCGAATAAATTTTAAGAAAAACAATTATACTTTCTATTTATAAGGAAGTGAATGTTATCCTCCATGCGTGTTTAAAATTTATGCATTTCTGCTTTAATACATAATCGGCGATGTTATTAGTGGACACTGTGAAGTAAAGAAGTTGATGCCTTAATTCAGTACTAGGGTAGTAGTTTCGCTCCTCACTAGGTACCCTAGGCGTGAGGAAGTGTTATACTAAATTCGTATATGAGTATTTTAGCAAGAATATAAGAATATACTATCGTGTAGCTGTCAAATTTAACTGGTATCTCGTTAACGAATAGTTTTACTCAGTGTTCTCAGTTCACTGTTGATAAAAGCTCCACCCATCCTGGTTTGTACTTGAACCCAACGATAGAAGAAATCAGAGTCTATCTTATTTGTGTTTTCTTTTCTTGTACCAATCGTAACATATCAGATTAACCCATCGAAAAACCAACAATCGTCGCCCACACCATTTTCTTAAAACAACTGTCAAGCTAGCCTCTCCCCATTAGATACTCCATCTTTATCCATTTTATTTTTATTTTTTCTTTACCATCCATTACTCTAATATAGGGCCCCTTTGATTTCTCCTGAAACGGGATCGAATTACGAAGCGAGCACCTGTGAAAGGGCTTTCTAATCACTGAGTGCATAAAAAAAGCCGTTAGAGGCACTAGAATTGTGTTTACACAGATATTGTTGCTGTAAATGCTATAAAGATATATTTCTCGCTATTTTTTTAGAGAGAAGCGTGTAGCTGAATCAATGACGCCAATAAATGCATTGATTTCGGCAACAGCTTTTTAGATGGGGGTAGCTTTTTGGTTTGGGTTCGATGGATAAGGGCAGGTTAGGGATTGGGTGGCTTTAAAGGGAATATCATCGAGTAGAATTTATTGGCACGCATGCAGCAAAAGCATTGTTTGTGAAAAGCGTACAGTGAAACGCTATAAACATTATGAACAGACAGAAAAATATCCCTCGTTGGATAAATACTGCTTTACAAGATATCAATAGTAGAAATGTTTTTAAAATGAGCATATAGGCATGCGAATACATACACCGAATGTTTTTAAACATGTAGACAACTACTTGTTTATAGCACCTATGAATATTGGAAATGCTACTGGGAGTACTCTTCCTAAGAACTGCTAATTTGGGAACAAATTTCCGTGGGGAAACTCTCTGAATACTAAATTATCACTTATCTATCCTCATAGATTAATTATCTAAAGTATGCTTAAATTGTGTAAATATGTTTCTAATAAGTATTGTACTGTAGATTTGTAACGGTATGTTAATTAACACCAAGAAAAATGGTAAATAATTTAAGTTATGGTCGAAGAATTTGTATCATTCTCATTGGATAACTTATTTAACCTAGATAAGAAAAGATAACCATTTCGAATGATTGATTTTCAGGATACAGTAATCAACACTGCAAGTCTGGCGCGACATAATCTTCATATTTCATAATTAGATTTACCTTTCTAGATGCCAGAAAAAATAAAATAAATCTGAATAAATCTCAAGAATATATGATACAGTGAAAGCTGACAAATGTGTTCGTAACGAAAAAGTTCCCAGCAATGGTTTATTGAACATCGGAGAATGTACATAATATATATTGCAGTTGGGATATATATATATATATATATTCATTGATAGTGATGGTACTCTAACCTACAAAGAAGGGACTTCTTTAAATATAGATGTTTTCCTCTTGAAAAATATTTTCATGCCTGTTGTAAATTTAAGGCAATAAACGGAGCTATTATTGACAATGTACAATCTACATATATCTAGATAATATATATATATATATATATATATATATATATATATATATACATACATACATACATACAGACAGACATACATACATACACACACGTATATATATATATATATATATATATATGAGTGAGATAGACAGATATAAACAGACTGAGATAGATACATATATGGCCATGTATATGTGTTTGTGCCTTGAAATATAAGTATTATATATATATATATATATATATATATATATATATATATATATATATATATATATATAGATTCAAATGTAATAAATTATAACTAAGCAATATTAGTGTTTGGACCTTTTATATATATATATATATATATATATATATATATATATATATATATATATATCAATATGCATACATATACATATACATATATATATATATATATATATATATATATATATATATATATATATATATATTGAACTTAAGATATTTTACGCAATTTATATTGCATATTCATTCATTTATATATTTAATTTCTTTTCTTCTTATTTTAGATGCGTTGTCACATCGACCGCAGGAATTTCGACATTTGTTGAAATATATAAATTTCTCCTGCGCCCAATTTGGAATTTACCAGAGAAAAATATGTTAACAATGGCGGCAAATACGTCGAAGGCCTTTTCTTCTAATAGAATACCTACTGAGAACATTAAAAGCTCCTGTTGTATTTCTCAATCAACTGCGTTTCACAAAACGAAATCAATGCTTCCGTATTGATTTCATTTCTGAAAAATGGATCGATGCTGAAATAATAACGATTCTTTCCTAATTAAATAAATCCTCAGAGTATGATCGTAACATTTCCAAAATGCAGACGTAGCATCCATAATCTTTATTTGTGATTTGTTTTCATTCATTTAAGATTTTTTCTTTAATTTTCAGCTGTAAATATAAAGACTTTTTTGCCCTCATGAGAATTCATTCCGATATTTAAGTCTTCATAAAAAATTATCGGGTCATGTTTTTGCGTGTGCTTTTTTAAAATCAACTCTAGCAAATGTATTGATCATAATTTATTTTAAGTGCATAACATTCTCAGCAACAGAAGCATTATTCAGCCCAGTCATTTGAAGTAACAAATGAAATAAATAAATGTGAGGGCGAATCTGTGTAATTGTCTCTATGACATTAAGTTAGATAAAAAGCGCTGATCGTAATAACGCAACATTCGAACACTAGACAAGAAGCAAACAATATTCATTTTATACGAATTTTGCACCTCTGTTCGTATTTCCATTGAACTCATTAACTGTACAAAATATCGTCCCATTTCCCCACCCCTGACATCTTACACATCATCCAGGTTCCAAACGAAGAGCTCAGCCAATTCCTGTAGGTCTGCGATAGTCTTGAAAGAAACGCTTAATGGATTTCTACATCTGTGCTGAGACGGCGATCAGATAAAAGATTACTTTGATTTCCATTTTTTTTTCCTCTCTCGACTTTCAGCACCAACATTACAAAGATTTTATTTTCTCTCTCAAAGCACGACCAGAACTTGAAAAATGTCTTCTTGGCAGATTTTCTTCTTTATTTTTTTCCTCTTTCGTCTTCCTCCCCATTTTTATTTCTTTCTTATTGTTTTTCTAATTCTTCACAAACTCCTTTCGCTGTATCCTCACCTTTCACATGAATTTAACAAACTTAGCTTAGCGTGACACAAGGCCACTATCATTTTGCACCCATAGAACATAAACACGCAACATTACTATCTACACGATAAGTTTGCTCATTTTTACCTTATGGATCTAGTATTGACAATTACTAGACTAAAAATATGTATGACATAAGGTCACGATATTTGAGCACTCACTGAAAATAAAAAGTAGTTCCATATTTTAAACTATATTTATTTATCAAATCGGCATAATCTGGTGCAATGCAATTCTCGTAAGGCGTGTCTTGAACTCACTTCCCTAGTAAACTGGTACGCAGGTTAAACTTGTTATCTATCACGCTACAGAAAGCGAGTATTTCAATTTTTTTCTCACTATTTTTGTTTAGTTTCGTTCAGTGCCAAATAGGAAAAAACTGGTTTAGGTAGATTTTTGCACCAAATTCCCCCCCCCCAAAAAAAGCAGGCCAATTGCATATAAATTGCTCGAAGCGATATACACCTGATGAAGGCCGGAGGGCGCAACGACCGAAACGTTGTGATAAAAAAAAAAAACGTTAAAGTCTAGGTTAGTTGGATTGCTACATTCATTTTTTAAAATGTCAGGTAAGTTGTAGTAAATGTAGGCAACCCGATCGATATACACTTGATGAGACCCGGATGACAAAACTGCCGAAACGTTGTGATAACAACAACAAATGTTAGGAAAATAGTCCGTATATAAATAGTGTAAAAAAATGATATCTTGCCGTCCCAGAAATTCAAAGAGAAGGCCAGGATAATTTGCAAGAAACGAATTGGGGGACATGAAAATCTGTTTCGATAGTGCATGGACAGACGACGGAAAGAGTGACATAGAAATCTGAAGTCGTCAATACCGAGTGTCAAAGCTTGATTCATAAGAACTTTTGAATTTGCAATTTACTTGTCCGTCAGAATTTAGGACGTTCTAAAAATATGTCGGTAGTGTGTTTTCCACGTTGAAAAAGATGTAGAGACGTGCGATTAGTTGCTATGGCTGTTAAAAAATTGTGGTCGATTTTCAATGCTCCCCTTTATATATGTTTGGAATGTCCCGTTTGTTTTGTTGTGGATATATGACTGCTAGATAATGCTTTAAGGCGCAGATTTGTTGAATTGATGCTGCTGATTTTGAGGAGATATGGTATAACTTTTGATTTTTGTAGCTGCTGATGTATTCGGTATTATTAAATCGGTCTTGCAGATGACTTAATTGTACTTGCTAATTCTTGAAGAGTCAGAGAGTCGATAGCTATTGAATTATTTCGCGTTTAACCACTGCTGTTCAGCCTTAGAGAGATTCTGCAGTATTTAATTTTTGTTCTCTGCTGGAAATGGTTGTAATTTTTGTGTTCTTGCGGATTTGAGTGATACATTGTTAGTTGCAGGGTTAAGACGTCGTATTAGTAGCGGTATTAGTATTAATAATGACTACCAGTAATATTTTAGCACGTGTTAAATCTTCCAAGAAATTTTTCTGATTCGGTGTTCCATACTTACTTTGTTACGGCAGTAGATGTATTCAGAAACAAAGGAAATTATTAAAATGTATGCAAATAGCATTATACAGAAATAAAGTTATGTAATTACCAACACGACAGAAGATGTTGAAGAATTTCCTTACAGATGAAGAAAATAATTAAAGCAACAGATATATAGTGCTACCGAAGAATGTTATGGAATCTATAGACAGAACAACAGTAATATCTAAAATTCCGTTGATTCTTGACTGACGTGTGTAGCTGTAACTTTAAAAAGTATGGAAGACGCCTAGATAACCAAGGTAATAATAGTAGAGTTGCGAAAATGATGCTCTTTGCAAAGAAACAGAACAGATAAGTGGTTAACAATAATAGCCGCTTCATCTATTGACGGGGCTCCTTTTAAGCTCAAATCATCATTTTAAGAAGGGTTCAACAACGGGAAGATTTCAGTTACTTTTATTTCCCACGGTTAACGAAGAAGATTTAGGAAAAGTAGGGACTATGTAAAAGGTATTCGGAAAGAGACAGCAGGAATTTTGGGGATGTTTTATGAAGAAACAATTTCACAGTTGCAAGACAATTTCAAAGCAAACGAAGCACAGGGTAAGACAGAACAAACAGCGTACTTCCAAGTGTCTTAATGATCAGTGATTGATCTATCCTCTTATCTAATTCTCACAGCTCACCGGAGAAAAGCCTGACTAGAAATATTCAATACAAGCAAAACTAAACTCCAGCAGATCCTAAAATTCTGCCAATCCTGCTGTGTTGTTATACCCTATAAAGGTTTTCTTGCCTCCAACGCCTACTTTGTCTAAAGCTCAATCCCGTCTTCAAATGGAACGCGTATAATCCTGCGATCGTAATATATATATATATATATATATATATATATATATATATATATATATATATATATATATATATATGCTGGAAGAATGATTGGTTCATTGTATCTCCCCAGAAAATAACAACTGATGCCATACGTGATCTTGTCTTCTTCACTGCTTGGCAACCCTCACCCCATACATTAAACGTTACCTTTCATGATTATATCACTATTACGATGGTAGATGTTCGTAGAAGTTGGTAGAAGTTACATTACATTATATAGTTCCACCCGTGCTGGCCTTCACATCTAGGAAATGCCATGCCACGTTCACTATTTTCTTTTATTTCTTTCATAAAAGAATGTCCAAGAGCTTCTTCAGCAGAATTGTTACTTTTGAACAAATCCCGAAAAATTGCTTCCCAAGTAACTACGAACTTGTTTCCTTTAAATCCATGTTTAACCGATATTTATCCTACTTATCCCCCCTTTCTTACTTCTCCTTCTTTAAAGCAATGTCAATCAGTAACCCTCTACACTGGGTGACTCTTGAGCCTTTAGTGAAACAGCATTAAGAAAAAGTAAGAAAACTACTTGACGAGTCTTCCGTAAATGAATGGTGGAATACGGAGGCACATTGGTAATGAATCGTTAAGGATTATTTTTCTCGCGTTTATTCATCGAATACAAGGCCCAGGAGCTACTCAAGTTTGAGCCTTACTGAATTATATTTCTTACATTCGATAGCGGTTAAGATTATAGTGATCTAGGAATAATTTTCTCGCGAGTGTTGTTCCACATAAAAGTGTTTCTGAAGCTGAAGCTGAAAAGAAAGAAAAGGATCTGTAGATGTCATGGCGGATCTTAGATTTAAAGCTCTGAAGTTTTGGAAAAATTTACATGCACATGCTCCAAGTTAGTGGGAAGGCCAAGACCGACTTTGCATTTCACAACTACCATCGTTAGTGGAAATAATCGATTTTCTCATGCTTCTACGGCAGTTTTCATCTAGCTTGCAGCCATTTTCTAGTGGCCAGATTTAGAGCCTATAACTGGCTGCCACGAATAGGCAGGAAGATTCTATTGGCCAGAATGATAGCCAACAGCTGACTGACACGAATGTTAACTAGCATGCTAGCCTGCAAAAAAAATCGATTGCGGCATTCGTCACAAGTGGGAAAAATTTAAATCTGCATCCAATTGTCTCATTCGCTTGCGTAAACTCAACGTTGATTCTGATTTCGCAGAATTGGGTTAGGTGTGAAAAAGTATTTGTAGTTAACATTCTTTTTTCATTCGGTTTTTTCAAGTTACGAGTCCTTTTTTAAAGCTGATCGTTTTCTGTTCATTTTGTTTAGTTCTTTTTCCGTAACAGATTTAATGTTTAGTATAGAGCTTAAAAAAATTCGCAGTGTGATATAGGCAAGAAGTAAGGCATGTAGTAACATCAGCACGACAAAGGGCACTCCTTTAAAGGCAAGGGAGGGCAAAAATATTTTAAGTCAAGTTATAGCGATTGCTGTATGAGTCGTACGATTTTTGAATCCAGCACGTGCAACGCCAGGCCAGGCTGCTAGTAAGCTATAAAAAACTATTTACATTATTCGGTCTGTTGTGCTCATCTTCGTGGCCATATTCACGACGTTTTGGTTGTTGTACGCCCCGGCCTTCTTCAGGTGATTGAATTTCGAATTGAATCCTTTATTTTGTCCACCGAGGTAGATTGTTCTAGTTCCACGTGTCATGCCTCTTCCGGATGTCTCAGTATCAGTTATTTCCCTTTAATTCAGCTCTCCATTTTTTGTTCACCTCCGCTGTAGACAGGTATTGAACTTACAACTCTTTTGATCAAGTCACTGGATTCCACCAACGTTTTTATCCACCATGTGTCCTTGAGGAAATAAATGTATGAAGTTTCGGTTTTTTTTTGCAATATATATATATATATATATATATATATATATATATATATATATATATATATATATATATATATATATATATATATATTGTTGTCATTATTGCTTTTCTCTAGCACTGAGGAAGGTTGGAGCATACAGAGGCCAAAACGTCGTGAATATGGCAAGGAAGATGAATGAGGACAATATCCGAACAATGTAAATAATGAATATAATTTATCTCAGATATAAAGACAGACAGACAAGACCTTGTAAAAAACTATGTCCCCTCACGTCCTGCAAGAACATGGTATATAAAAGAAAAAAAAAAGCTATATACCTAAAATTATGTATTTGAAACTCATTTGTATGGAAGTGAACACTAACCACTAAACAGATGTACGCAACAACCTCAGACTTTGATGGACATATTTAGAGTTAATATATAGTTGTCTTTCTTCTTTACTTACCTTTTGTTTTTAAAAGACAAGCACAATCTATTCATTCATTTCCAATTTACAGACATCTTTGACATCGCATTCACAAATCTGAATTTATTTTATATCTACTTGCTGCCATTTCCTTTCTATTATTGTTATTATTATTGTTATTCTTTTACTTTATGCAGTACGTGTCTCCTCCCATCACAAAAAGATTTCATCTAGAGACTTCAAGAGACAAAACCTTGTTAGTATGAAAAGACTAAAAACGATGTCGTACCATCATACTATCATATGTTACTGTGGTTACAGCACGAAGAATGTGAGAAGTAACCAAACAGGTTTTGTTTTGTTTTTCATTTTTTTTTTTTTTTTGCTATTTACCTATTTTATAGCTATCAAGAATTTGTGCCACACATTTATTTGCACTTTTTATTAGGTTGGTGCAAAAATAATGACGTAATGATGTCGTTTTTTGACGTTTTTTTAACGTCAAAAAACGACATTATTACGTCATTATTTTTGCACCAACCTAATAAAATGATTCCTAAAAATCTCGATAACAACTGTGAATAGTGTTATCTTGAAAGTAAATGTACCTTTTCTTTTGCTAAATTCATGGTGTTAAATATGATTTAGCCTCCAAATGAGTAATTCTGGCTATGTTTCAAGAATATGTTTCTAGTCGTGTATGTAAGTTGGAGTTGAGGTCAGTTATCTACCTCTACCTGCTTTGGGCAGGTACAGTTTAGCTTCATCTTCTTTGGAATGATGCATATTTATATGGAAAAGAGCTTGGTGATATTTGTAACTGTTGTTTGAATCTCAGCTATATTCGATCTTATTTAGAAAGACTATGTATGAAGCGTTATTAACAACATGCTATCAAAACAGTGGGTTAAAAGTAGGCTTACATTTAGTAGGTATGAAATGTATATTTTTTAAAAATATTTTATTACATTTATTTTTATTTGTTACAATCGTGTGTGTTCAAAACTATGTATAGTTGCTTAACAATTTACTTACATTTTTAGCACAGTTTTATCTATAGCTACAGAGTCCAGATAGTAAGTAATCGAAATGTCCTCCTTCAACTTTGCATCTTTCCTAGAACCTTTCCAGAATACTATTACACACAGAACGAGACTCATCTTGGGTATGACGATAAACTACATCCGCGTCCTGAGTATGGCGATAAACTACGTCCAGCAGCAAGGCCTCTGATCAGGAGGTTTGAGGAGCGTGGAACCACCTCTTAATTGCTGGTGTTGCCAGGTCCACCCTGACCCGGGGTGGTAGCACCCGTTAGGGTCCCAGCTAGGGGCAAATAGCTAACACCCAAACTCAGATCAAAACACTGTGAAAGTTTAAAAATAAAGTTAGATACCAGAAATACTTTGTAAAAAGAAAAAACAATTACCAGATATATATTTTTGATAAACAAATATTACAAGCGATAATTTTTTTGAAAAAAAATATTACCAGCGAAGGAAAAATTCTTACCAGAAATAGATTTTTGGAAAAAAAAAATTATCCAAGAAAGAAAATTTTGCCGGCATTAAATAACCTATTGAGGTTGATATGTTGTAAAAAAACAAAAACAAAACAGAACGAGACAAATCGGGAACTGCATCAATTTCAATAAATACTTCCTAGATTTGCTCTTTTAATTCGTTCCATGTGTGAGGATTTCTGTCTAAAGACATGTCTTTTACTACACTCGAAAAAAAAATCCATTGGTGTTAGGTCACTTGAACGTAGTGGCCATTCGATGCTTCCCCTTCGTCCGAACCAACGCTTTGGAAATGTTTGGTTAAGGTCGACTCCTTCTCCCAAAACGTGAATAAGGTATATAGAATAAAGGTTTGGAATTATTATTTGGATAAATTAGATCTGAAACGTGAAACAAATAAGGAAAAAGCTGTAAGTTTGTCTCACTCTGTAGATTAACATTATTTTTTTCGTGTACTTTTAGACAAAGAAATCGATTTTGTTTTATTCGTCACACTTACTTGTCTAAAACATTGTTTTCTAATGTTGTCTTTCATTTATAAAAGTTGGGTTCTTTATCTTTCATTTAAAAAATATATATTTAAAGTAATATTTTTAGTTCGCGAATCTGTTTATTTGTCGATTTTCGTATTTGTTGTTCATACTCATTTGTATTTTGATGACTGACTTACCACAAACGAAATTATATGGCCGTAATTTTTTTTTATTATTGTTAACACAATTTTTAATTCATTATCATTCTTCGCAATTATTTTTAAGTAATCCTTGTTGAATAAGTGATTTATGAATCTTTCTGATAACCATACGTTGGATTATTACATTTGATAGGTGTATTAATACAATATCGACGAAAAGGAATATTATTGCTATATCCATTTATTGATATCTCTGTCATATTTGATTTCACAATTAGGATTAGTTTTCAGTTGTTTCCTACTGGAGTTTTAGCAATAATTTCCATTAACCTTCATGTGTTTATGATGCAGACGCATGGAACAGGATATTTACAGTCTATTCAGTGCTTATGTTTCTATTATTTGAAATACAGTTTTATAGTAACATCTGATTGTCCATTAGTTGATCTTTGCAACCTTTCGTTCATTCCTCTTTGTTCTTTAGGGAGAAATCTACTGACGTGTAACTGATCTGTTCTTTTCGCTATAATTGATGTTAGCAGTTTACAGGCCGTTGAAAAAGAAGTGAATATCAATAATTTTGGAAGCTAGTTTTGTTGTCTATTGGGAGAGAGATTAAATATGTAATGATTTTGTGTCAACCATTTTGAATTGTTTCTGGATTACTGATGACAGACAATAACAGAATAGATTTGTTACATGTTTGTATATAAATAGACAGTTATTGCGCCAAAAATTATGTATTTAATCATATTTGGCGACTTCAAGTTTATTTCTGAATATATGAAAGCTTTTACTTCCTTAATTCCTATCTTGGTTCATTTATTTTCCCCAATTTCTTTGCACTTATTTTGAGTAGTTTTATTCCATTCAGCGTCCTTTTTAATAATTCTGTTCATTTCCACATATCTTATAACAGAATGGACATAATTCTTCCCGTGTTCATCTTTTCAATCTAGGCTTCATTATTCGCCCTATTTCTAAGAAAACTGATTTTGTATTCTCAGTTTTATCTTCCAAATGTCCATAGATATTAAATATAATTTCAAAACATATGTGTTTAATTTAGTTATAAAGACATAGTTGTTCTTAACAACGACTATTAATATATATATATCTATTTCATTATATATAAATATATAAACTTATTATATTATAATATTATATCCATTTCATACTTACCGCACTCAAGGTATACGTAATGAATTTTTTCCTTTATTTAAAGTATTTATTCTCACTGTTCATGAATACAACAGCATATCCAGATATTTAAACAGCGTAAAATACTTTATAACAGACTTAATGTAGAATTTTAGTTTAAAGAAGACCAACCAATGATACTTTGTGTTACAAAATAAATTTTTATAAGTTGCATTTAAAAGTTATCTTTTTACAAACCTATTTTCGGTAAACTGTAAATAATCTTCCCATAATATAATTTTTAGTTGCTTTTACTAAAAGCATGAATTATGTTATAATTTTTATGTCTACATTAAGGTAATCTGCTTGCAATGACCCGTTTCGCCTAATAGAAGATAAGTAAAAACTTAAAATTCAAACTTGCTATAATTGTATATGAAAAATACTCTTTTAACTTAGATCAACTCTGGATATGAGTGAAATTGGCTATTTAATTAAAAGAAGAAAAAAGAAACAATTTATGCATTGAGTATGGGATATAGTGTAGATGTGAAAATTCAATTCATGGAATCATAATAGTATGTCTCTGGGATAATCAGGTTAATATTTTCATCAGAGAACGTACGGCTCTGTCCCAAGTCATTCAGTACCGAACAGTAAAGGAAGATATACGTGATCTTTTACTATTAACGGTAAATAAATGAAAGGAATCTGGACGTGGATCAACATCATTTAAGAACATAATTCTTGTTTTAAAGCAATTTGCGGTGTTTGGCGAAACTACGCAATGCAGTCTATGTTTAATTTTCTTATTTTCTATACTAAGCTTTTTATAACAAATAAGAAACGCACATGGTTATTTCGAACGGCTAAAATAGTAAAGAGAATCTACTTGAAGGAGAGAAAACACGTAAGCAGCACTGAAATTTAGATTCTACACCATGAGAATGTGCCTGTTCCTGAATCATTAAGATTTCGTAAAATTCTCACTAAAATGCCTGACAAAAAATTGGTAATATTTTTATTCATTAGATTTTTCCCAAATTGTAAAATGCCTTTAAAATCTACATCCTAAATTCGTCTTTTTCTATGTGCCGTTTTCTTTTCAGGGCGTTAACGATCATGGCTCTCCACAATTTCTTGTCCTTGTTAGCTCATAAAATATTTTGTCTTTTTGCCATCTCTTCCAAAACGCATCTCCGTCATCTATCCATCCAAGCTCGCCAGGTAGGCTATACGTGGCTTTCTTCTATCTCTTTGTCTCTCTTACCCTCAAATTGACTTATGAGTATCAAATTTTCTAAGCCTTCTTTTCTCATTATATGCACTAGAAATTTCAAATATTTCAAAATAATTATTCTCTTTAGTGCCAATATCTACCTCTATAATTTCGCCGTTGCTCACATGTTTGGCACCTTTTATTATTCAGCATCCTTCTGTAAAAGCAAGTTTCTGTTGCTTCAAGTCTCCTCTTCATTAGTGGGGAGAATTTTTAGCATCAACTGTCATATAGGAGAAATGATATTGCGTTGAGTAATCTTTTCTTTAATTTTTTTTTGTTTTTGTTTCTTAATATTTGCTCAGCATTTGGAATTTATCCCAGTGCGCCTTCGGATTTCCTTGTCTCACTTGACTTCCTCTATTAATACGCTTCGCAGATATCAAAATAATTGCACCTCTGTGATTTTGATATCTCCAAATTATAATGTTCATGCTGGGCTGTTCCTTTTGCTAACAAAAATGTATTTTCAAATGATGTTTAGTACTTTCGTGTTGATCTCCTTCTTTAGCACATATTGTCGTTTACTTTCTGTGTCTGTTACCAACACTGTGTCATCTGCATATCTTACGTTGTTAAGATTGTGGCCGCCTATGACGAATCTTGTTAGGATTTTTAATTCTTTCAGAATGGCCTCTTCGTAGAGCTTGAAAAGCTGTGGTGTCCAGAAATTTTCTTGTCTTTCATCTTTTTTTATTTTTGTGTATTTATTAAATTTCATTCCTATCCGTATGCAGGCGGTTTGCTGCCAGTATAGGTAATTTCAATATCCTTACCACGCATGCCATGGTTACCTAACACCTCAAGCAGTTCTTTGTTACATAAATTTTTAAACATTTGTATAATCTTTAAAACATATATATATATATAAAGATCCTTTTGCATTTGTATTGCTCTTTCTGATATCATACTGAACATATCACATTCCTTGTCCAAATCTCTTTAATGTACCCGCATTATTCTTTTTATATTTCCAGTGTGATTCAGCCAGGCGATCTATTGAAAGATACTACAGAATCCGGGCTTCAATGGGATGATCATCTCATGAATTACATAGCTCAA
Organism: Acanthosepion lycidas; assembly: GCA_963932145.1. Classification (NCBI taxonomy): domain Eukaryota; kingdom Metazoa; phylum Mollusca; class Cephalopoda; order Sepiida; family Sepiidae; genus Acanthosepion; species Acanthosepion lycidas. The sequence continues at coordinate 117,758,464 of OZ010584.1, read as the reverse complement.
CAGGGAGAGACGAGAGCAGCCTATATTGAGCAGATTAGCCAACATTTATTATCATGTAATATTTCCGTTCTTATAGTTAAGATAATAATTGATATTTTATATATTAAATATCAACTAAACAAAGTAAAAACGTATTCATAAGTAAGGATAAGATAATTTTTAGGAAATCCATATATTTTCATAGACATGTGAAATTAACTTTAAAAAAATAGGTCAATTTAAAATAATTTACCTCACTGTCCTTTCATTTTCAATATTTAATTGTTATCCCCCCTTTTTTTTCAAACTCATTTCTCGCATTCTTTGGCTCTGGGTTATATGTAGAAGAAAGATGAATGACGAATAGGTTGCCATAGGTAGTCCCAGTTATAATCATGGAGATAAAGAAAACAAAAAAAAACGAAATCACGCTTAAAAAAATGAACTAACAGAGACATGTCTACTGTTGATCAGTATAGCCAAGGGGATTTTAAAAAATCCAACGAAACGAGAAATGGTTACACAGAATACAATATAGGATGAGCTTTTTTTTCTGATTCTTATTTTACACCTTCATGTCGATTTTTTTCATCTTCCTTTTCCTCCCACTTCTCTTTCTTATTCTTCCGCCATCTCTTCTCTCTGTTTTTCATTTCCTCCCCTTGATATTCCATTTTTCTCTTTTTTATTCTTTTATTTCTTTCCTCCTTGTTATCTCACATTTCTTAATTTTCTTTTTTGTCCATTTCTGTCTTACAATATGTCTTCCTTCTCCCTTGTTGACTTTTGTTTATCAATTTCTACTGTTCTTCTTTACAACAAATCTTATTCCTCTGACTAATTTTATTGATTCGTCTGTCGTTGTTGTTGCTTCAGTTGTTGTACAAAGCAATGTTATTGGTAGATTTGAGAGAATTAGTCGAACTTCTTGATAACTGCCGACAGCTACAGAATGTCCCCACTCTGACACCAAATCTCCTATCCGTGATTTACGTTCTGTTATTATTACAGGTCTATATATTTTAGCACTTTCGCAGCATCATTCTGTAAAATAAGATGACAACGGGAAGGTGGGTAGGATTTTTGTTAAAGGTAAAGGCCAAGTGTAGAAGCGATTTGCAGGAGTTAGATATTGGGTGACGGTGTAGATAGGTGGCTTTCGAGCCAAATGGAAAATGGCTTTCTTAAGAGGAAGGCGTGTCAGAAGAGAGGATACTTGTGTGATAAAATGTGATATTAAGATGTAAGCGATGACTGGAAAGAGAAAAGCTGGAGGGGATCGATTACTAATAGGGGCAAACATGAGGAAGAAAGGAGACAATAGAAAGAAAAAAAGTCGTAAAGATTAAAGAAAGTGAAAGCGATTGTGTTAATTTAGGGATTGTTGAAATTTGGAGAAAAACAGAGCTGGAATTAAAAATAATCAGAAAGGTAAGAAAAGAAATAAATAAAAAGAAATATAATTTTAAAGAAAGAGAACGAAAGAAAAGAATAAAAATGATAGAAAATAAAAAAAATAAATAGGAAAAATAAAGCAAAAAAAACAAAACAATGAAGAAGCAGAGTAATAGAAAATGTAAAAAAAGTACTGAAAACCAGAGAAATAAAGGGTGAAAGAAAACTAAATTAAATCTGACAAGAAATAAAAATGAATTCATATACGCATCTCTTACGGAGTAAAAGAGAAGAAGGGAATCAGTGATATAAGAAACAAAGAAACAAAGAAACAAAGAAAGACATAGACAGAAAGACAGAGAAAGAAAGAAAAACAGACAGATAGACAGACAGGCAGAAAGAAAGACAGACAGAAAAAGAGAAAGAAAGGCAGACAGAGAAAGAAAGACAGATAGACAGACAGGCAGAAAGACAGAGAAAGAAAGACAGACAGAAAGACAGAGAAAGAAAGAAATACAAATAAAGAAGGATAAAGAAAGAAAGAAAGAAAGACAAAGAAAGACAGAAAGACAAATAAAGAAAGAAAGGCAAAGAAAGAAAGAAAGAAAGAAAGAAAGAAAGAAAGATAAAGCAAATTTGAAAAGAAAGAAAAAGTAATTAAAAAGATCGGAGCTATATAAGAAAAAAGAAAATAAAAGAGGAAAGAACTCGTCAATGTGAGAAAGAAGAAAGAACGAAATCGTAAGACGCAAATAAAGAGAAAAACGCCACTGCCAAGGAAACGGATCGGAGCGAGATAAGAGAAGAATTATTAAAAGACATTTTGAAACAAAAGAAAGAAAATAATAAAAAAAAAAAAGAAAATATTTTGTGTGCAGGCTGAGAAGAAAGACAAACAAAGAAGCCAAAAGTCAGATGAAGGCCGGCAGAGATAAGACAAATGACTCTTCTGATACGCCATTGGATAGCCAGCCTTATCGACAGAATGAAAGCCCCGAAGTAAAAAGCTCAGAGTTCATCCCATTCTTCCTTTCACTAACTTGACTTTTCACTCAGGGCTTTATATTTAAAACCGCCGATGTCGACAAAATGACGTTATCTAATGAGACGTCATGTTTTTTTGTTGGTGCTTTTCAACTTGACTGTTTGTCTTTCATTATTTTGATGTTTCTTCATTCCAGATCGTTTGACTTTTTTTATTTGATATTTGATCATTCTATTTATTTATTTTCAAATCTCTTCTGTAAAGGTCCAGTATCTGGAGAAGGAAAATAACAGAAAAATAGTGAAAAATATTTCAAATAACCTTGCGTTATCTCAGCCATTATAAGCGATGTCATCAACTGAAAGATAAGCAAATCGTACGGCTTGAAAAAACAAACAAAACATATAAATCAAAATCAATAAAGTAAGAAGTAAATTATAAATAAAATTCTCTATTTAAAGTTCACTCTTTCGGCAAAATCATATAATATAATCCTTTTCTGCTTTTTCTTTTCCAAACCTCGTATTCCATAAAACTGAATTATCTCAGATGTTGCAAATATGAGGATATAAATCAAAACTTCGGAAAGATCCATTTGAATGTAAATCTGATTAATTCATCATTTTGCTATGAAAAACTTAAATCCGGAAAAATAAAGATTTCATCAAAACATTTTATTCTTGTGTCTATGTATCCCCCCCACCAATGTTTTTCAATTATTTTTTACAAACCTCAATATTCCGAAATAT
>OZ010584.1:117730356-117752856 GCA_963932145.1 Acanthosepion lycidas | reverse complement strand
TGAATGGAAATTTCCGAGCAAAGCATTTAGCCTTGTCGGTAGAGGAGGTCAGGACTTCGAACTGGTTGAATAAAGAAGGTATAGAGGGTTTGAAATTGTTCAATACGCTCTTGCAGAGACGCCAATAATCTTTGGAGCCAAATTTGCGAGATGCAATACGTTCCTTCATCCGAGCCGCAAATAGTCACTTAGCATCGGTGAGGACACGCTTACATTCGTTACGGGCGGAGGCAAAGAGACGTCTATTGCAGTCAGACATGTCGCTACGGAATAGGTGGCAGCAGTGGTTCCTATGGGCGATGGCGGCTGATCATGCAGCCGAGAACCAGGGGGAGGAGCGCGACTTGACCCTATATTTCCTTGATCGGATGAAAGCGTTGATTCCAGCTTTAACCCAGGAAGAGACTTCGGAAGTACATTCTTGTACGGGGAGCTTGAAGACTCCATCCCAGGGGACATCGCGGAGGAAATCACGGAACGCGTCCCAGCCAGCTCGTTGACAGTAGAACAAAGTTCTAGTGGTAGGAGGTTCTTTATAGGGGGTGGAGTTGAAGGAGATGTTAACTGATACTACTGCATGATCAGATTTACCAAGAGGGCAGAGTTGCGAGGTGCTGCAGGATTCGGGGGTGGAGGTAAAGCACAGGTCGAGAAGAGAGGCTTTACCTTCCCGGTTGAAGGCAAAACGAGTGAGGAAGTTAACTATCTGTGTGAGGGAATGGGAGATTGAAAAATTGAGCGTTTGAATACCTACGTGGTCAGTAGTAGCATTCTTAAGCCACAAGGTGTGATGGGCGTTAAAGTCACCAAACACAAAAATGTGAGCAAACGGGTGGAGGGAGAGAGCCTTGTCTATGCTGTCAGAAATGCTATCGAGTATCTCACAGTCTTGAGAGGATGGAGAGCGGTAAAGGAAGAAGAGATAGCTTACCGCATTGAGGGGAGAGAGTCGGGGACACATGTATGACTGGTCTGGCGATTCGAGAGAGGACTCTCTGGCCAGAGGGAGATGTTCCTTGACGTAGACACCAAGACCGTGCATGTGAGTTAGAGAGTCTTTTCTGAGGAGAGGAAGATAGCCAGGGATCGAGAGATCAGAAGAGGTGATAGACGAGACAAGGTTTGTCTCATAGAGAGCCAGTATATCCGGGCCGTTTGCAGTGAGGAAAGATTCCAGATTGCAGAAGTTTGTCCAAATCCCCCGGATGTTGGAGAACGAAATGTTGAGGGGTTTAGGTGGTTTTTGAGAGGCTGGTTTAGGGTTAATCTTTCGGTTTTTGTAACTCATGTTGAATTTTGTTTGTAAGATGTGAAGGCCCGAAGTAAAAGAAACAGACACTTTCGACCGTGACGCGGGCAGAGAGGAGTTGGCAAAATCTGCATCATTATGTGGCCTCAGGGCTGCCCACCGGAGGTGACTGCAGGGACACCAATCCATGCGCGACACGGCACTACAAACACCCCGGTATTATACAACTGTTGATCAGAGCGGCCGCTCAAGACGCTACGCAAGAGTTAGGGCTCCTAACTATATATATATACATATTCTTCTTTTTCTTCTTCTTCACATCCTCCTCCTTCCTTTCTATTACACCCAACTTGGTGCGTTTGTTTATTTATTACACCCCTTCACTGAAAAATTTTAATAACAAAAAAAAACAACATCTAAGCCGATTGAGTTGCTTTTTATAAGTTTTCAGGTAAAAGTTATAGAGAACTTGTTATCAGTTGTTATAAGAATCACTTTATTCAGCTAGAAAGAGAACAGGTAAATATTGCTTTGACCAACTTTCTTCATAAATAACCAATGATAAGAAGTAAAAAGTATCATCCAGGCCTTCACGAATGCTATGCAGATGCATACTCTGGCTTCCATCTTCAAAGTTCGTTCATGAAACATGCAGAGAGAGAGAGATATATAAGTTTAAAAAATAACAGTAGAGCGGAAAACAGGACCACGTGGTGACAACAGGATGAGGGATATTCATTTCAACTTAGAGAGAAGGGTTCAATTAAAAAAAAATCCAATTCATTTCATTTTGTCAGACATGTGGCACATAAGAGATGCGTTTCAGCTATGACAGTTCAAAGGGAAGTGAAAAAGTCTTGAACATGAAATCGTACCGGAAACCTGTGAGGCACCTTGTTACACCGGAAAGTTAGAAGGTTGGAGAGTGCGAGGATCATTTTGGAAAAGTAAGAATATGATCCTGGAATAACACACACACACACACACACACACACAAACACACACACATATATATATATATATATATATATATATATATATATATATATATATATATATATGAACTTTATATCTATCCTTCATCAGCTCTCGAGCCTAAGCTATGATTAATTAATGATGAACATGTCATTTTCGTTTATGATCGATTTCATCACGGTTGTGATAAATTCTTCGATTCTTCTGTTAAGCTTAGATGTTATTATACATTCCTATCACTCAAAGTAGAGTCCAATAGTGTTATGAAAGATAATCATTTCAAAGATACATCGATTCAAAGATTAATGTAACAAATGGACAACTTTTTTAGACGATTTGGACAATTTTGCTGTTGCACCCGATATATATATATATATATATATATATATATATATATCCACATATATATATATATATATATATATATATATATATATATATATCCACATATATATATATATATATATATATATATATATATCCACATAAATATATATATATATATATATATATATATATATCCACATAAATATATATATATCCACATAAGTAAATATATATATATATATATATATATATATATATATATATATATAGCCACATAATATATATATATATATATATATATATATATATATATATATATATATATATATATTTAAGTTATAAGAAACTTGGTAAACCGAATTTGTGAATCCAAAGAGGATGAAATCCTGAGAGCTCAATGTTAGGACAGAGCTAATATGTAATGAAAAACAAACCACTTTAATGTACCATTACGATAATTTATTTCCCCTAAATCCTTTTTTAAGGATTCAGGATCATCAGGTAAAACTTCCAACAACGAATTCGTTGTTGGAAGTTTTACCTGATGATCCTGAATCCTTAAAAAAGGATTTAGGTGAAATAAATTATCGTAATGGTACATTAAAGTGGTTTGTTTTTCATTACATTATATATATATATATATATATATATATATATATATATATATATATATATATACACACACACATACACACACATATCTATATGGATAGAACCAGTGACAAGATCCAAAGAGTTATGAGTCCAATACTTGTTTAAGGCAGAGTAGAACTTGGAGAGATGAATTAACTGGAGATAACTGATAACTTACGTCCATTAGATATAGCACATGGAATTAGAACAGTCTAACCCAGCGAACAAAAAAGTGTTCACATCTACATTGCAAACACCTGAAGAAGGCCGGAACCGTATACCGTAAATATTGTACATAGTACCTCCTCTCAGAAATATAGACATTTGATTTTTTTAAATTTAATTTTCCTTGTGTGTGTTTTTTTTCTGGCTATAAATTATAAGAACACAAGAAAAATTGAATAAAAAACCTAAATACAGAAACTTGTCAGTCTTTTTTAATGAAATTTGTATAAAAAAAAGGATTTGCTGGATATATCTTCACACACGCACACACACACACAAACACACAGCCTCTCGACATTTGGAAACAATTTAACACCTTGTATCCATTAATTCATTCACGTTCTTGAATTCTATCACTTTAGTTGCTCCTTCATATATAAACTTCAATTTCCCTCGCTAATCATATTATTTTTTTTTTATTATAGAACATTTATTTTGAGAAAAAAAAAACTTGAAAAAGTACTATAGCCCTCGTAAGCGTCGAAAAGAAACAAAGACCCATTTTTAAAAGTTCCCAGCGTGAAACTGTTTATTAATAGGTATATATATAATTATAAAATTAAATATGTTATAAAATCACTAAAAAATAGCCATTTTGTTTCAACACTTCTGGTGTCTTATCATGTAATGACGTTGAATGTAGAATAAATGGTTTTAAAAGGTTCAAATCAATAAAACACTCCTCGCTAGGGGAAACGCTTTTACATAAGCTGGATTGACCAATCAAAATGACATTTTTATGTTCAAATTTTCCTGTAAATGATTATATTTTCTCCACTCTGTATTGAGCTGTCAACCTAAGAAATTAAGACCACCTCAAAAAATAGACGGACAGTTGGGCTAAGTAAGCGGGAAATCGTGAAAACTTTATGTAACCGGCGTTTATACTTTCATCTCTATTTCCGTAGTTTATAATAGTAGACATTATATTCGGAACGTCTCATGTGTAAGAGGGTTTACATAGCTTAATACATATGTGTGTTTGTTTGTCCCTGTCTGTTCGCCTGTGTGCCAGTATAAGTAGGTTTGTGTACGTTTTGCATTTAAATACTAGATCAGTTTAATATTTCCTGATTCATTAAGTAAAAGGTTTTTGTTTTTTAATCGAAGAACTGACCTTTAGATCCAAATCGACGTTCTGAGAAATATTTTTTTTCATTTTCCTCAGAAACTTAAAAAAATAATAAAATAAATCATACTTATTATAAAACCCAGGTTGTGTGTGTGTGAGTGTGTGTGTGTGTGCGCGCGCGCGCGCGTTTATATATTGGATCGGATTTTCTACATTTTTCAACTGATTTCAACAAAACTTCACAGGACTACGTAAAATTACCTTGCGGTGGTTCTAACAGCGCCAAAAGTTGGAAAAACACAATTGTTTTTGCACGAAATCAATTTGAAAACACGATTACGAGGCATCAGGAGAATGAAAGGGGGACAACTCATATCGACTTATACTTATTATAAAACCCAAGTTGTTTGTGTGCGTTTGTGTGTGTGTGTTCGTTTATATCTGGGATCGGATTTCCTACATTTTTCAACCGATTTAAACAAAACTTTACTTTTTTTGACAGCTACTGTTTCTTATTGTCTTGCACAATTTTTTTCTTTATTTTTTCATTCATTATGCCTTAAACTTAAAAATTCCATATACAAGACAATTTATAATAAAATTCTATTCAATCGGTAGATTCATAACGATTGAAAACAATGTTTTTGTTTGAGTTTGGGTTTGACCAATTCGTAAATAAACAAAAATCAAAACAAAACAAAAAACTAATTAAGACATGCATGTCCGTCAACCGTAAACAATAATCTTTGTCAATTTTATTTTTCAGTCTTTATGATGGTCGATACTTGATCTACCTCTTACTGTTACGCCGGGCTCTACTGCTAGTGCTAAATAAATATAAATTGATCGTGACAAATTCTTGTTAAATATTGACGTGAATCGTTTAATATTAATATATTTCTTTAATCTATTTTGTATAATTTTGATATTTACTCACAATCTTTTTGTTCAATTTATTTTGAGCCTTGTATAAATATGTTAGCGCTTTCATAAAATATATTTCATTAGTGCTAATATAAATTTAGGTTACTGCATATGTCACTGCCTTAAAACCATGTTTTATCTTCCGTTATTTAAAACTCGGTATTGTCTACGCTAGTTTATGGAAGGAGATAATGACTGTAAGCAATTTATGTCAAATGCAAATTATCCGAAACTGCGATCTACACAGTAATAAGTAATCTTTCCTACAGAAGAGATGACGGATACACTAGGCATAAAATATGAATCTTTACGACATCTGTTAACAAGCAAAGTAGCTTTCATAACACTTGCTGGGAACGGTTTACCATAAGACCAGCAAAGTGCCTCTTTTATTTGTCTTGGTATACATCGTCTAGTAAAATAATTTAACTTATTTAATAATGACGAGCGGATCAAATTGTTTCTTGCACATATCGTTAGATGTTGTGCAATTGCGGTATAAAAAGAATACATTATTGAATTCGGAAAAAGATAATTTTATAGTGCTCAGAGATAACAAGTGGCCATTGTGGAAAAAAATTAAGAACAGTATAATAGTTAATGAAGATCAAATAAGTTGAATATCTTTTCGCAGGTATTCCCTATCATGATCAGGCATATACACACAAAAACAAACAAACAAACTTGGCCTTAAATAATGAACCTAATAAAGATGTTTGTGGATGATCAACCGGACGAAGAAGATTTTAAAATTTCCAAAGAAGACGTAACGATGAACAAAGAATAACCATTGTACGTCATAGGGTGAGCAAGATGGAGATTTCTGAGAGAATGAAAAACATCAAAATCTCAGCAATTTGGGAAATAAACAAAGCCAAGAATTCCCCGCAGAGTAACTATGTATAGAATTATCACAATACCTATACAGCTTATAAATCTTTTATATTTCCAGAAGACGTAATAATATATATTTTTAGTGAAAGATTGCTAAATTTAATTTTCCGGTGAATATATTACGAAATAGACTGACAATTATTTTAACAGATATTTGCTTATAAGTTATTTTTATAGATACAAATATTTACTTAAATGCTTTGTTTATAATAAAGAATATTAAAATTTTCTTTGAAATTTCTTGGATATTCAGGCCGGTAAATGTTGTTAATATTTTTTATATTATAAACAGAGCATTTATTTATATATTTGTATCTATAAAAATAACGTCCAAACAAAAAAAAATATGTCATCCGATGTATATAAAAGATCTGAAGTTACGATCCTGCCGAAATGTAGCTTCCCTTTGACTTTTATATAAATACTTTTATGGTGATTTTTGTGATGAAATTTCATCTGTGATGCGTAGAGTTTATGAATTTATGTCTAGTACTAGTGTGACGTCCTCCCGGTGTCGCTGTGCCAAATGTGACGTCTGCCTAGCCGCGTCCTTCGTGCTATCCTGTCCTGTGACGACCAACTGGCTTGGTATTGGTCGCGGCACCAAATGAGACGTTCTAACCTTTTGGTGATTCGGATGGGAATCTGGTTAGATTCGGTATCAGCCTTGTCGTTCCCAGCTCGCCTCCAACGTCTGGTTACCGAAGTAACTGTTTTATTTCCAGTCTAACCTACCCACGTTGTGAATTGATCTTAGGTCGACGAAATCAATCAGTCGCCGGGCCGTAATGCAAGTCGAGTTCGATCAAGGGTGATATCGCACAAGTATATGTAAAAGAAAAGAAAATAATAACTCGAAAAGTTCAAATGTGTTAAAAAAGAATAACAATATTTTATATATGGTTGCTAAATACAGGACTGCGTCTAATTCCCAACCCGCTATATGGATTCGTGACACTTTGTGTTTGTTAGGCGAGTCGTAACATCTTAAGTTGTTTGTTCTTTAAGAAACTGGTTCTTGGTGTATCTTCAAGCGATATTCGTAAAACTTGTTTTGGTGGCGTGAGTCTAAGTCGTTTTTCAAAAATAAATTGTTCTTGGTTAGAAATTGAGTTCAGAATTTGCGCGAATCTTAGTCAGCTTCTTCGAGGCGGGTGCAACTGCTTGCCTGTCTGTCTCCAATCCCAACTGCAACTGGAACTCGAACTGATTTTCGCTCGCTGCGACTTTGCTTGTATGGACGCCGAACAAAACCGGGGTGGGCTTGTCGGGGTTTGAGATTCCTTGATAATTCTCAACCCACAATCCATTTATTTGGTTTCGGTCAGGAAAATTTTCTTATTTTCCATTTTTGGAAGTCTTTCGTCTTCCCACCTTCTTCTGTTCTCATATTGGTATCTCACCATGCCATCAGAGGGTGTCAACGGGTTTCCCCTCTCTTTCACAGTGGCATCTCAGACCCATCCCTTCAGGTGGGAGCAACAGGCCTCCCCTCCTTCTTTACATGCTTACCTCCGCCCAATACTCTTGCTATCATTAAGCCAATTGGCGCTCAGCGCCGTGGGTGTGGCCAGACTAGCCTCGGTTTAAAAAATCTTGCTCAAAGAAAAGAAAAAATGTTATCCTATTTTTTTTTTTTTTACTTTTCCTTTTCCTTCTTCTCTTCAAGGAGATCTCACACCCTAGACTCTATCTTTTAACCGTATTACCTGGAATTCGTCAATTAGCTTTTCGCCATCACCAAGCGGGTGGCCACCCAGACGTACCTGCACTCCTGGCGCCAACCACTGATCCGATAAAACAGTTTCGCTATTATAGCCTGATTTCATATGGAATTCGTCAACGAGATTTTCGCCAATTATCAAGTGGGTGGCCATTTGGCGAAACAGTCAATTTTTCGTCCCGATAAAATAATTTCGTCATCATAACCAGCCTGACGATAAACAGATGCTCATCTCAATGATTTCTACATATAGACAAAGGCTTAACCTTTCCTTCATGGTGGTCAGCGGACACTTTTGTTTTTTGTAATTTTTATCTATTTAGAATTCTGTCTCTGAGGTTATTTGGCCAACCGGGAATTTCCACCCGCTCCGTAACCTAAATCAGATTAATTCCAGTATCTTCCTTTTTACCTCCTCCACAATGGAAATAAAAAATTTTACCACTTTTCCTTGTCAGAAAAATAACACCGCTTAGTGTCCTTTTCGTGATGGCTTCTTATCACCTAAATTTAATTCTCGCCTTTCTTTTTTTTCCCCTTTTAGCAAGCCAAATAGTGTCACACTAGATTGGAAGGAAGGTCTCATCATTTTACTGTCGAAACGGAGAGATTTAACCGTAAGTTCTATACTAACAGTTTCTTCTATCGCACTTCTTGCTTGTGGAACTCTTCTGGCGTCTTGATTTCTTCTCGATTTTGATCGCCAAAAATATAAATGCAGTGTCAATCTTTATCTTCTTGTTCTTTCATTGTCATCTTTCTTCAGTAGTAATTTTTTTCATATTCCTTAACATTCAGTAACCTCTTGCGACTTAGTAGCTTAGTCGCCTTGCTCGGGTGAAATGATAAAAAGAATTATTAATTTCTCCAACAGAGCATAGATTCAAGTCATTCGTATAGCGTAAGCCTGCATTCACTGAACAATAACTGAAATTCACCTCCCACCACACATACAGTGTAAAGAAAGGGGTCGTCCGTTGCTCACAACTCATGAGTGGCGACCCAGAGACATATGAAATGGTCAATATAAGCAATATCTTACAACGTTACAACTACCCCGGGTACATGGCAGCAGCTCCAACAAATTAGGATATAAGGGAACAAGATGATAACAAAACTCAGAAAACAGCTTCAATATGCTTACCTTATGTGAAGGGATTATCGGAGAAAATACACAAGATCCATCAAGACGACCTTCAAAAGTAGTTCAAAACTTCGCAGATACCTCTTCCGAGTAAGACTCCCTAAAGAGGAGATCATGACTAAGAACTGTGTGTACGCCATCCTTTGCAGCTGTGGTAAGATATATATAAAAAGAAATATTCCTCTCCCTTAAGATAAAACCGCAAGAACATCGTAAATCGGTACCACGATGACAAATAAAAAATCAGGCCTAGCTGACCATATTATAGAGGGAAAAGTGAGATCACGTCCCGCCCCGTGGGATGAGGTTGAAATTATAAACAGAGAACACAATTACAAATTAAGAAAACTTAAGGAATCAGCTAGGCCACAAAAATATCCTGAGACGACCAAACATAGAAATGAATATTGAAACCAGTAATAAGTAGTACTAACGAAAACAATGGATAAAAACAAAAAATTCAATATAAGCTCAGGTAAAAAATATGCAATAATAAAAAATGCACTGGTCTAAAAGGATTCTGAGACATTAGATTTATAAGTCACCAAAATTTATACATAGATCTCTTCAAGGACACATGTCCAGAGGATAAAGTTGTTGCTTATATGCAGTGACTAGACCCAAAGAGTTGTGAGTTCAATACAGCATTTTTACCAAAGCTTTCCTTTTTTTTTTGTTTTTATGGCTTTTCTCTAGCACTCTTTATTACTGTTTCCATTATTATATTTAGTTCTATACTGTTGTGAGTTCATGCTAGAGCAGTAGTGAAACAAAAATCTTGGAGAGCTGAGTTAAAGGGAAATAACTGAGACAACCGGAAGAGGCACGACACGTGGAACTAGAACAATCTACGAAATAATGGTTTCGGTTCAAAATTCCAACGGCGGAAACGCTGTGAATATGGCAATGAAGATAAGAATTACAGTCCGAATAATATAAGTAATGTTCATAATCATAATATCTGACATCAGAGATATAGACAAATATTGATGACTTTTTAACGTATAATCATATATGTAGTATAAAACACCAATGTATTGTGTCAACGTTTCTGCTTAGAATTCATGATTAAAGGTTTTATACTTGAAATACAGAGACCGGCAGAACGTGGTACGCAATTCCTGCCTGCAAGACTCGCAGCAGCAGATTGACTGGAGGACTCTAGCCTCTATACTGTCATTCTTATCAGTAACAAGAACAATGGTATCAAAAGTTGCTTTTTAATATCTAATGAATTACACAATTTTAAAGAAAGCAAACTGCTATCTCAGGTTCATAGGATAAAGAAATATAGAATGAAATAGCAATTGTATTTTAAATACAAACAATATTTTTTGTCTCAAATTATTTTGATGCAGGTGGATTAAAATCAACCCACATGCGTATGTTTAAACGGCAGCCATCTTGTTTTTCTCTCTGTCCAGAAGTAATTTTCTGTACTCAAAATGAAGAATACTTCCCGGAGTAGTTATATCCCGTAAACGTAGGGAGCAATGTTGACCGACAGAGAGCTGCAAATGTGGACTGAGAAGCGAAAAAGTAGATTCTGGACGGAAAATGGTTGTGGTAGCAGCTGCAGCTAAGACATGAAGGAAGATAGAGGAACTAGCCACGCTCACTGAAGAGGTCAGTGAGAGAGGATAATAAGAGAGAGGGTGAAGAGAGGGAATTCCCAAATGTTATGACGTAAGCCGGAGGAAGTTCACCTAGCTCGCCCATTCCATTTTGGGCGAATCTCCATAAATACCAATGAGCGAAGCGAATTAGTCAGTAGGAGTTACTAGTCAGAGAGAAGTGAGGCAAAGAGAGGGAGACGAAACCAGAAACAAGAGAGAGAGAGAGAGAGAGAGATCTACTTCATTATCCGTCGACCAAAGCCTCTGACTTCAGCCTTATGCCAAATTTTACCAAAGCAGCAAACTGAAATGTTGCGCGTTTTATATATATTACGCCTAAATTCATTTAGGAAACGTCTATCTATTCTCCCCCAGCTATAGGTTAATTAATAATACTTGTAACATTAAACCATTGATATCAAAAAAGAAATCCTTCCATTCTGAAAATATATTATCCTGAAGGTATGCGTCATATAGAAGAAGGATAGCAATAACACTTGATAAAGATTGAAAGTACTTAACATCTAAAGATTTAGAAAGCTTATATTTCGATAATACCTGCCATTAGCATGGCTGATGCTAGAAGACAGAAGAGCAACACTGCGCCTTCTTGGCCTCGCATTTTCAACTGACTTGAAGTGGAGTGATTACATCGATTTAATAGTTGCATCTACTGCAGGAAATGTTGTGTCATTGTGTCAGAATCCATCTTTCACATTTAGAAATCTACCATTCGTTTGTGCATGGAATATTGCTGCCATATCTGGCCTGATGCTCTTGCTATTCATCTCGAAATTTTTGACAAAATCCAAAGAATTACCTGATATGTAGGCGATCCTGACCTGACATCTCGACTTGAGCCACTTTCTCACCGACTTAGCGTGGCTCACATCTGTCTTTTCTACAGATATTTTCAAACTTTTCTATGGAAACTGTTCTACTGGGCTTTTTTGTTCATTGGTGTCTCGACTACATGAATTTAATCTTGCTACTAGATTGACATTTAGGTCCCACCCGTTTACTGTTGAAATAGCTAATTGCAACCGACACTTCTACTCCAATATTTCGCCTGTAGAACTACCATCTGTTTACTTGTTTCCCTGATAGCTATAATCTTCAAACATTTATATGCAGCGTCTATAACCATCTTTTGTTCTCTCCCTAATGTTCCTCATACTCAGTCTTTTCCCTCACATCCACTCCCCATGTAATTCCTTGCGTACTCGTGTCATTCCAACCTTGCTTGGGTTGAAATGATTAAAAATATTCCTTTACTAAAATATGAGATGAAAATTATTCATACAATTAAAACTACATTCTATTTTATTAATCAAATATCAACCACATATTTTCAGTGTTATATTAATAACTCTAATTAAACACCACTCATTCTATGGAGACTATGGAGTTTTTGTCCAGTCTTTTCTGCATCTTCCGGACTTTCCTATACGCAAAACCTGGATAGATAGATATAACGGACTGTTACCCAAAAAGTAGGTCCCCTTCTCTAAATGATAGAAATGATCCATCGGAAAGGTAAATGTCGATATAAATAGTTCAAGTGACATCGCAAGAGATGCTAGAATCATCCTGAAGACAACTATAGATTGTTTTACTCAACATGATACCAGATTTCACAAGATTGACGCCCAAACTCTTCCTCATAAGTGGGTACAACTGAAAGGAAAGGTAACGAAGGTTTTTAATCAACTTTTTTTTTATGATTTAGAGCAGTGAAGTGCGCAATACTTTTAAGTTTGCCGGCAAATATTGTCACGGCATACATATATACTCTCTGTCTATTCTACAAATATTTTCATGGCAATTACCCTGACGAGCTATTTTCACTGGTATCTGAACTGCATGAATTTAAGCGTGCTACTAGGTTGGCATCTCGGTCCCACCCTTTCACTGTCGGAACGGTTAAATGTAACCGCCTTTTCTACTCCAACAGCTTCTTCTCTCGCCCTTCCCGATGGTGGAATTCCTTTCCTCCTACTTGCTTCCATAATATCTATAATCTTCAAATATTCAAATGTAATATCAATCGACATCTTCTGATGCCTTGATCCTGATCGCCGTCCTTCTCTATATCCATTCTTCAAACACCACCCTTTACTCTTAGTCTCTGTAACCCCTTGCGTATTAGTAGCACCCCTGACTGGCTTGGTGTGAAATGCTTAAAAAATGTGTGTAGAGGATGCAAGGTGGATAGCATCTCGGATTGAAGAATCAGAGAGCCGAGTTCGAATCCATTACATTCACTTACGTGCTAATAGCTTTGAGAAAGGTATGAATCCTCTTCTTCTTGGTAAATAGCAGGAAAGACCGGGTTCTATAGCCTTGGATGGCAACTGGTCAACCGCAGAAAGAAATAGAAAATCTGCCTCGTCAGTCATGTATCGAAAGATACAGTATCGCTTAAGCATCTATCTCCCTGGCATATAACTGACTGTATGTGGAAGTAGTAATGGTACAACGTTAGTATTTGAATAAATTATTAAGTATTAACCTTTTTCTCCCGCATTAGCTAAAAAGACTTTATCGGTTTTATTGAAATTATCTACTTTATTTATGGGAATTAGGCTTCTCAACTCTAAGTATCATCAAAAATAAGAATCGTGAAATAAATAAATATATATATGTATATATATATATATATATATATATATATATATATATATATATATATATATATATATATATATATATATAAGCGGGAAAAACAGTTGAATAGAAACATTGAAACAAATTATTTTCATATTTGTTTACTTTTTTTTAAATCTATGGTTTTACTTCATAACATTTCAATGTATACTCTTTAAAAATGTTGCTAAGTGTGCAGTGATATTTTCATTTGCTCCTAGGTGTGCCGTTGCTTAAAAAGGTTTATAAACACTAAGACGGACTACCTTCCTGTGTTTACCAGCCTCGTTGACCGATATACACAGATATATAAATATGCACGCACGTGAATATATATGCATAATGCCTCTTGATTAGAGAGAGAGTGGTGGAGATAGAAGATGATGGTGTATGATTAAAAATATTATCTTTTCGATGAGACACAATCACAACGAATCTCATTTGTAAAATCTATTTTTGTAGAAATGAGAGGTTTTGTGCAAATTTGAAAAGACTGGCGTCATAATTTCGTACAAACTTATAAGGCCGTCAAGGGCTCCACAAAAAGAATTCGCTTTTTAATCTTCAACGTGTAAGTAATCGTTTTTGAATTAGAAATATGAGGGCTGAAATCGCCTCTCATCAACTTCTAAGCTTACGCCTGACGTCAAAGAATTTTAATGAAACACGAAATTAATACTTAAGTTGTTTCTCCCACCCGCCGAACGATTCTAGGTATTAATTTGCTGCCTTTGCTTCTCTGCCAGGAAGCACATTCCTAAAGGCTCATTGTTTTCGAGAACACTGTTTTTCTCTTTGTTCTTAAATTTGAAAAAGGACTTCTTAGAGGCGAATATTCTTTTGGAACTTGTGATCTGTGTTCGAATTCCATCAAATGGGAGCATTTCGAGTTCTAATTTTAGGTATTTATTGTCTGCCACTTTAATGACATTGGCGCTATTTATTCAGTACTTATAAAACTTAGCTTCGTCTGACACAAGGCTACAAATATAAATCGGAGAGTGATTGGATTCAATTCAGCAGAACTGAATTCCTAACAAGTTCTCAATTCCATGATAATGTCATCTCTCATTTGTACCAGACTAATATAAATGTAAAAAAAAAAAATCCACAACATAGCTAACGATGTGTAATTTTCAATAACATAAGTACGCCCTGTTTGACGCAAGTCATCCTATCTTAGTCCATAACGAGGTTCAGCATTTCTATTTATTTCTAGTTAAGTGATTACGTCTTTCTATTCTCAGAACTACTGGAACTTACTCCCGGTCGCAGTGCAATTGATAAAAGCGATACAATATTATTTCATTTACCTGACGACGGTTGCAAACGTATCAAAATTTTAATAGTAACGGGAAACTAATTGCTGAAATATTTTTTTTGCCTATAAGTTCCTTACACATTTAACTCAGTTACCCTTCAAATTTTAATGCAAATTCGCCGACAAGGACCGCCAACAGCAAACGTAGCGGTCGCCTTAATCCCGACCATAGCTATTCATCTTATGTCTCATACGGGGATAAATCTGAATTTTAAGGCGGTTATATTTATTTCATAAATTGAAAATCAGTATTTTAAGGCGCTTATGCGATACCCACAAAAGTATTGATGTTCTTTGATCAGAATTATTAAGGCTTTATAAAAGGAGTTTATTACACAAGTATAAAGAGATGAATAAATTGAAATATAATAAAAGATATCGCAATCATTATTTGTATCAAATTAATATGAATTACAATCTAGTCTTGTTGGCATTTCCGAAGAAACACCGTCTTTGAAAGGGGTGTTTAGTTCAATAAGTTATTATGTATATCCCCTACTCCGATATCAAGCGTTCAGGTGAGATTCAAAATTGCTGTTTAAGCATCACTTGTAATTAATGAACAAACTAGGCTTGAATGAAAATGATATACTTCTCATGCTTTCACAACACAGAGTTTTAAATTAAAACTTCTAATTCTTCTAAGCTGCTTGACAATAGCTGAAAGGCCCAGAAAAGAAAAACTTATTTTCTCGATAGCTGGATGCTATGAATTTAGTGGTATTGATTTCATGAAAGAAAACATTTGAATATTTATTTTTCAGAATAATCTTCCTATATATAAAAATTGTTTTACATAATTTGAAAATTCGGTATGCAATTTCTCAGACTAAATTTCAGCCGGTAAATGAGCTTAAGTTTCAACTTTGGCAGTTATAATGTTTTAGTAAACATAACTTAGATCAAGGCGGAAAGTATGGATCACTCGGTGAGGATAGAAGTCGTTCTTCAGTCGTAAATGATCTGGAAAGACAGGCTTTTCAATCATTATACCACGTCCAAGTGACTCGCCCTGGCAGTTATAAACAGAAAATAAAATATCATAAATGTATATTAGGTTATATGAAAAAAATGTATTTATTAACACAAAAAGATCTCCGTCATAATAATTTGTTCAATGCATTAGTTACACAGAAAAATAACTTCCAGTCTAGTGATTAACTGAGACAAGAAAAGGTTTGTAAATTTTAACACTTCCAAAACAAAACTCTTTTCATTTAACAACCACAGAGGCCCTATTCTGTTGCCATCAGCATTACTGACGCTAGACTCAAGAAGCGCTACACACTGCCCCTTCTTAGTTACAAGTTTTCAACTGACCTGAAGTGGAGCGATCCTACAGAATCAATAGCAGCATCTGCAGCAAGGAAAGTTAGGAATACTGTGTTGTGGCAGAAAAAATTCTCGTGAGAATCAATCTTGCACATTTACGAATCTATTATTCGTCGGTACATGGAATAGTATTGCCATATCTTGCTGCTGATCCTGCTGTAGATCTGGAGATTTAAAGAAGGATCTGTAATGTAACCAATACTGACTTCAGTAATTTTCTCACCGACGTGACGTAATTTCATTGTATTTTCTACAAATAAGGACTACTCAAAGATGATTTTCACTGGTGCCCGTCTATATGAATTAAAGCGTCATACTGGATAGGCGGCTAGGTCGGGCTCTTTTACTGTTGAAATAGCTAAATACAACCACAACTTGTACTCCAACAGTTTCTCTTCTCACATTTTCCGGCTTTGGAACGCTCTTCCTATTACTTGCTTCCCTGATAACTGCAATCTGCAAAAATTTAAACGCAATGTCAATCGTATTGTGGAATCTTCCACATTAGCCTTCCCCCCCTTTCGGAAAGATGTATTCTTCCCTAAAAAAAATGCCTTAACTAATCACCACTTCGTTTCAGTAAATTCAATCTTCTATTAGTTAAGAAACACTAAACTGTAGCAAAATGGAAACACATCCTTTTTCCCGCCGAGCTCATTGGAGCCGATTTTAAAACACCAAAGACTATATAAACAACCGCATGACTCAATTCAAGTCAGTCAGTCATCAAGTTTCGTGAAATGCTACAAAACTCCATGCGTGTCAATTCACTGACTCAACATCACTTCAAAATTCTCAATAAACTGAACACAGCACTCAATCGACCATTGTCCGCGTGGTAATCAATTACAATTGACTTAAAAAGTGAACGTTTTCACTACACAAACAGTGATTGTGCAATTCATCAATTTAGCCAAACAGTTAAAGGCAAAGAACTCTTCAGAACTTAAATTCTAACACGTAACACACGCATACACACTAACATTTCAAATTTTTCCGTGCAGAAACCAAATTATTTTAATTTCACTAACAAATCAAAACCATTAACTTTTATTGACCAAGTTTCTGCATGAACATTCTTCATAACTTTATCTCAATTGCCACAATCAACAAACATTGTGTTATTCTTGCATGTATATCTATTGTATATATAAAAATCTCTTTATTGTTGGATCTCTAACCACTGCGTTTTTAGTAATTTCTTGCAATACAATTTGTCCTTATATTCTTTATTTGGTCTACGTGTTGTGGGAGAATGCATAATAAGCACACATAATCTTTGCCTTACATAAATTACATTCTGATATATTTTCACTCAGCTACAACCCGCAACATTATAATCTGCTTGAATCCCGAAAACAAAGAAGAGGTTTATTAAATATCCATACATAGTACGTAAAAGAACTTGACTAAATCAACTACTCCTCACATCCTACTCTAATGTGGCTACTTGCCATATTTATAAGTAGGAACATTCCATTGTCAACATTGTAGGGAAGAACAGGAAGTAAGCTGAGTCCGGCTCTACAACAATCGTAACTATTTTATCCAGTAGCATCTACCGTAAAACTTTGTTTATAATTGGTATATGAATAGTGGGATATGCTTTTATAATTTCCCGCAACGCTGTTGATTGATATTGATAATATTAGTGTATACCGTAAATAAAGTTACTAGATTTAAAACTGATTTGGTATTTCATCCTATACATTCATCATTTACGGTATGTTGCGCTGCATCTTGTCAAAATATTTGAAAAATATGTAACGGAGAATTATATGATAAATAATACAAGTAAATGTTAAATAATATAATAAATAAAAATACATTTAAATAAAGAGAGGAATAGAGAATAAGGAACACAACTGAAACATATAAACTTTATAGATAGGAATCAGAAAAGACGAGGTGGAAAAGAAATAACTAAGCGATGTAAACAGGTGCAAAGAAATGTGAACATAAAATGGAGAAAGGGTAAAATGCAGAGTGAATTCTTCATTCCTATAAGGTATTTGTAGATTTGAAGCTGCGCACATAGTGAATGACGTTCTGCTGTTCATGAAGCTACAGAAATAAATAGACTAGGCTACGGGAGGCAAGGGAGAGGAGCTAACCTCTACAGTTATGGTTTAGCCAAATGTACTTTGAGAATATAGGCCTACCAGGTAGGTTAGTGTCACCGAAAATGCATGGATTTTATGAAGCTACAGAAATAAGGAGTTTAGGGTCCGGGAGGCAGGGGAGAGGACCAACCTTTACAGTTATGATTTAACCAAATGTACTTTGAGAATATAGGCTTACCAGGCTGGTTACTGTCAATGAAAATGCATGGATTTTAAACTTTTCAAAAAATTCATTTAGTAAAGAATGGCTACCTATTTTGTGCAAAAAAATACTGATTGTAAAAGCCAGAATCAGAATTTTTTTTTCCAGCAGAAGGTTTCTATTTCTTTCTGCAGTATACAAGCTGCTGCCCAATAGAACCGGGTCTCTCATGCTATTAGGTTGGTGCAAAAATAATGTCGGTTTTTGGCGTTAAAAATACGTCAAAAACCGACATTATTTTTGCACCAACCTATTAGCTGGTGCGTATTAGCACGTAAGTGAATGTAATAGATTCGACTGGAATTCGAACCCGGCTCTCCGTTTCCTGAATCCGAGCCCCAATCCGTACACCTGCATATACTGTGCACATTTTCCTTCGACGAAGTTCAACAAGGCACAAAAGCGATGCATAAATAAATGTTCCTTTTATATTTTTATATGGGATCTTTTATTTTAATCCACGTATATGCCTTGTTTATGTGGTGTGCAAATTATTATAGCTAGGAATAAAATAATCAAAATTAACGTTCTTTTAGCATTACAAATAAGTCTTAAAATGTTATTCAGACAATGGGAAAATGATAATTAATGTCGCCTATGAGGTTCTGTTAATACAGTAATACTTTCGCAAGCTCTATACTTATTTCTTGTTTATTATCTCGCTGTGTTAAGTTTATAGTTAATCTTAATTAAATTGGAAATACTCAGTTTGTTGTTATAATTTCTCTCAATAAATGTCTGATTTTTGTTTCTGGTGTGAAGAGCCGTTGAGGACGTTACTCATTTAAATTTTCTAACATTCTATGGAAATATTAGCATTAAAATGTTAATGTATATATTTTGAAGCGAAAAACTTTTGTCAATATTCAATGATGATCATTTAGACACAAATCAGTACCTATGGAGCAATTTTAAATCAATATATTACGCTTTTTTTTACATTTTCGCATAGGTCAATGTATCGTTTTTTGTATATCGTTAAACATCGTCTGTGTATATATTTGAATACATTTACTTTTTAACTTTTTATCTTCTCAACTTTGATATCTATTTATACACTTTTTATAGTAATTTACATCATCGCTGCTAATGGAATGGCCTAAAATGGCAATTACGCATTAGAGAAACCAGACTCAAGTAACTTCATAATTAGAGGTTTTAATCGAGGTCGGAAAATGCGACATCGAAAGGTCCCTTGGAATAGCGAAAGATTCCGTCCAAGGAAAGTATTAAGAATTCGTAATATCTTACTAGAAAAAAAAAGTACTGAACTGTTACGTAATAACGCCTATACATCTTTACAAATGAAGAAGAGACCTAAGGGAATAGAAATGTGTTCTACAGAAGGATAGTGAGAATACCATGGATTAAACATAGGGAGCTATGACGAAGTTTTAAGGTAAATGGAAACAAAACAATTATTTATATTTCTAATCAGAAAGAAACAGTTGAAACTCTTCAGGCACATGAGGAAAGAGGGCCTACAAAATTTGAAACTCACAGCCCATGTTTAATGCAAGAGAAAGGGATAAAACATTGCACAACCAACCAACAGAACTTGTATAAATGTTTGAGAGATTACGAGAGATAGTAAAATACAAACCTTTGAAGAACAGACGTTCTGAAGTGACACTTAACACATGAAATACTTCCCAATATTCTCATTTTTGAATTATATTTTACATATATTCTGATTGTCATATTACTACACGTTTACGTGCAACTTTTCACTTATTGTATCATTTATTGAAAACATCGAGGGATAAAGATATAATTTACGTTATTAGAGAACTTGTGAAATATTTGTGAATAATGTGAATCCGATATTTTAAGCCAGCATTACTTTTTTCTTTTCTTACTTATGGTAGATTCTCCCGAAAAGTAAACATAGATTTCAGTTATCATCTGTCACAGAACACTGCAGTCCATTTCAGCACCACCTGGGCGCTAAGGTAGATCTTTTGAGCCTGAAGATTTTGTTTTGCAGGTGCTTTTTTGGTAACTAATTTTTCTATCCACAGAAATCCACATTTACGAGCATCATCATCATTAAACAGAGAACAAAAAAAAAGAAAAAAAGAAGAAAAACAAATTACAGCACGTGAAAAAGAATTCAAGCTACATACTATCAGTCAAATCTGGGATTACCCACTAATGAATTAATTACATTTAACCGATTTATTTTTGAGGATTTCTGAATTTTTTAAAGGCTACTACGCATGGCAGCTTGACTACGGATTTATCTACACTGACAACCTCAGATTTTATTGTTGAATGAACACTTGTGATTAGAAAGAGGATCATCGCTAAGACGCAGAGTACTACGTAAAATTTTGGAAGTGGTAATGATTATTATTTTCTAAGGTTCAAATCTAAACACAAAACAAGGTTGTTTCAGATGGATTTAGATCATGGAGCATAATGAAAAAACAATCGCATTTATTTTTTTATGTTTTATATCATATAAAATAACAAAAAAAAAACAATAATGCAATCAAAATATACAGGTGAACAGAAGGGAAAGTGCGAAAATAATGATCGAACTTATACAATACAAATACATAAGCATTTCTTCTTTTTTTTTCAATGTAATATTGCACTAGTCATGTTCTTCATTTTTTTTTTTTTTTTTTTTTTGGGCGATGTCAGTTTATTTTTTTCTAGCAATGATATACGTCCAAACAGGATAATTTTAAAATCATATTTTGTATCAACTGAATTTTAAATATGTTAAACATTTCTTGAACTAAGTCGAGAATTTACTCTTTTCCAATGTCTTCTATATAAAATATATTGCGAAGAGTTAGTCTAGTATTTGCTGTCAATAAAAATTGATCTAACTTGTTGCATATTATTTCAGTGAAAATTAATAAGTCAAAAAAAAACATCCACTGTGTCTCTTCATTTTTCTGAGTCACAATTCTGGTTCTAAATGATAAAGCATCAACAAATTATGTATCGATGGAGTAATCGTTTACTAGACTTTCATTCGATTCGTGAAGCAAAATTATAATAGGAACAGTGTAATCTTACATTCTATTTTCACCTCGCCTCAATTCCTCCAGGAAATTATGATATAAATTGAAGAAAATAAAAGCCCAGGAAATTGTTGCAGAATTGACCAAGACAATATCTTAGATTTTCAATTTGTTTTCCTGTTTAACGTTAACACTCTTAATGACTTGCGTTTCCACTGCTTTCCATTTGCGACATAAAACGTAGATGGTCATTATCCTACGGATGGAAACGTTCGCAAATGTATTTAAAATGGTTGTATATATGTATACTTAACTCAGCAAGGACGCATACTCACAATTACAATTGTAATGGAAGAATTTTCGTCTAGTCTCTACAGTCCACATCATGTCTTTTGAGGCAATTATTGAAAGTAGAATCACTGTGAAGATTGGTACAAACTTTCTTTGTTATTTAACTAGAAAGGATGCACTGTGTTTATCGCATGGGCCATATTCTTGCAATCGAGGCAGATAGTTTTGCAAAAAGAAAGTTGTGTGTCTACATGTTTAAATATCATAAATGACATTTTTCGAAATTGAAAAATCCTAGACGCTCATAAATTAACAAAAGTAAACATACACACAAGCACAAGCGCACACACACACACACACACACACACACACACACACACATATATATATATATATATATATATATATATATATATATATATATATATATATATATATATGTATGTATTACATCCCAATCTGCAAATATCTAAAATGTTACTGAGCGTGAAAGAATATGCGGAAAACAGAAACATTATTAAAGAGAGAACAAGACAAAAGTAAATTAGACGATAGAAGATGACGCTTGACATTGCATTTTAAATTTTAAAGGTGAAACTTGATTAGAAAACAAAAGGTATGAAGGGAACTCTACAAGGGAGAAATGAGATGGAAGAAAGTCTTATCATAGAACTTGGAGTTACACCCGACCATATGAAATATATATGATGAAATCTTGCTGCCAATACAGTACACTAAAATCTCTCGTTCTCTCTCTCTCCCTCTCTCTCTCTTTTTCTCTCTCTCTCTCTCTATATATATATATATATATATCTATATATATAT
>OZ010584.1:117702856-117725356 GCA_963932145.1 Acanthosepion lycidas | reverse complement strand
CGATCTAGTTTTACCCACAATTCCTGCTAAATCCTACTAAATACATTTACGACATAAACGTTCATAACTCTAGGCTTTTAGCCTATATAAATATGTTTCTCTGAATTTAATTGAATTTAACCTATACATATATATATATATATATATATATATATATATATATATATATATATATATATATGAACGGATGAAAACTGAGAGGGTGATATGTAATTTGTGCTTTATATATATAAATATATATATATATATATAGTGTGTGTGTGTCTGAGAGAGTGTGTGTTTGTGTAAGGAGTTATATGTGGTAATAAGGGAATATATGGCGCTAGATAAAATTATTGTTAACCATGAATGTTATGGATTTTTATTATTTTTATTATTTTTATTATGTTTACCATTAATTTTTATTATGTTGTATATTTTTGTATCATTTTGTTCTGTTCTTTATACTTGTGATATGCCCATTATGACTACCCTCAGTGTACTATTGGTTAAGAAATATATATGTATATGTGTGCGTGTGCGTATATATGCATTTTTGACCAAGTTGGATGCTACCCGGTAATCGGGTTAAACGGGTCTCCTTTAAATTAATGCGGAATACGTCTTTAACTAAAGTCATTTTCACTTGGGTTTAACCCCGATCTACCTTTACCCTCAATTCCTGCTTAATCCCAATAAATACATTTAGGATATAAACGTTTAGAAATCTAGGCTTTTAACCTTATATAAATGTTTCTCTGAATTTAATTGAATTTAACCGATATAAATATGTTTATATGAATTTAATTAATAATCATTCAATTCAAATCTCTTAGGTTTTAACTTAAATTTTTTGATTGATTATACTAAAAGCTTATACTAATTTACATTGGATTCTTAATGATTTTTTTCAATAATTTCAAAATAACCTTTTAAAATGTTTTGAAACAGAGATTTTTTTTAATATTATTTACAGAATTTGTTAAATGAAATACAGGGAATTAACCCTTTTTTCCTCACTTTTCCTCAGTTTAAAATTCATATCCGGGTAAATATTTATAATTAAATCTAATATACTCTAAATAAAAATATGTTTCTCTGAATGTAAGTATTTTAATTTAATTTGTTGGTTAATTATATAAAAAGATTATGAAAAGATTTCGTTAATTTCGACATTTTGTAAAATGCTCTGTTTTAATACTTGGTTTTAACCCGGTATATTTTTCCCATCTTGTTTGTGATTTGGTGGATGACTTGAAGATTGAGAGCTGCTGTTTTTAGAGCTCTCATGAAATAAATATTATTACCTATGGGATTTTAAGTGTTCTATATTCTTTAATTAATAATAATTTTGCTTTGTCTTTTGGCATATGTCTTTGTATCTATATCCATCTGAAAATTCAATAGGGATTACCATATTTCATCATTACTATATATATATATATATATATAAATATATATATATATATAAACAAATATAACTAGACTCGTTTTGAAAAACCCTCGAATCAATCTCGAGGGAAAAAAAGGTTTTAAAAATAGAAAGAGCCACAAACATGAACTTCTGCCGAAAAGATCGCACATATGTAGGTCTGAAGCCCAAAGAAAAAACCCCGATATGAGTAAACAACTAACTAACAAAAGAGTTCAATACAACCGTAGAGCATACCAAGATACACCTAGTGAGCCAGACAAACCTACCCAGGTTTCACCTAAACGGATCGTCAGGGAAACTATTGTTTCCCTGACGGTCTGTCCAGGTGAACAGATGAAACCTAGGTAGGTTTGTCTGGCTCACTAGGTGTATCTATATATCTATCTATCTATATATATATATATATATATATATAGTAATATATATATATATATATTTAGTAATGGTAAAATATGGTAATCTTTATTGAATTTCCAGCTGGATTTAGATCCAAAGAGAGATCTATGTCAAAAGTGGCCTAGTAGAAGGACACGTCGGAATTCAAACCCTGTGGAGAGTCATTTGCGGACCATATGGCACGTAGTGCACCAGGTCTCTGTATTCGGCCCTTCAAAATGTGAGCATGGGTCTGCACGAAACCTTCATCACTATAATCAAATCTCATGTGTCATTGTCGGGCTGTCGGTTTCCTAGGAACTGATCTGCTTGACCCTCATACGTCGAATTCGACGGGAGAATCGAGAATATATATATATATATATATATATATATATATATATATATATATATATATATATATATATATTAATTCAAATATATATATATATTAATTCAAATAACGAGGTCGCAATCATCATGTAACCAGTGACTTATAATAAAATGAATACCCTATATAGCACCTGGCGATTTCAATTTGATAAGCAAACCAAACCTGCACGGTTGTTGGGAGGGTCATTCATCCATCTAAAGTCTAAAATGGCAAAACAGAAGTAGATAAATGTTTACCCCTTGGAAAGGCTTTCCAGTATGACAAAAAAAAAACGCTCAATAAAATGAAACTAATTCCACGACAGAGGAGCTGAATCTTTAAGCCAAAATAGTGCTCAACAGTACCGGACAACCAAATTCACTTCAGAACATCAACATATATATATATATATATATATATATATATATATATATATATATATATATATATATATATATATATATGTATATATATGCGTGTATATGTGTGTGTCTTGTATGAGAAAAAACGATAAACAAACGAACAATATTTTATATAACCAATATTTATGACTTTTAATTCCTTATAAATAAAAAGGATAGATAAGTTATTAAAAATAAACAACTTAACTTACCTTTACAGAATTGCAATTGTCTCCATCATCGATTTATCTGCACACCATAAATATCTGCACAACACACATCGTTGCACTCAATCACTATATCTCCCCAAAGGACCATTTGGTTATCTGTCGACTCGGTTCACCGTCACGCACAGTGCAGAGAATGTTATTGTTCATAGCGGCTTCCGTAAAAGTCAACTTGAATTATTGCAAGAAAGAAGTGGGTGGTGGCTAGAGATTGGAATTCTGGCTGTTTCGATTTCAAATAAACGCTTCAGTTGAGCACTGAAAGGCAAATCGTGGACATTACTGACCACTTCGATCACGTCCGGGCACCGACACCATCTCGGCCACTTTAACGGTAAGTGTAAGATAATACGCCACCTCTCGTCCTTTCAATGATGTCAAGCACTTAGTATGGTTAGATTGCTTGGGTCCCATTTGATCGACTAAGCTGTTCGGCAAATAAAAGCCACTGATTTGCAAATATTGATTCAGAATATATATTCTTTCTCATCATATCTATCTATTCTTCTATATATCTCTTTATGTGTAGTTGTCATATCATTTACGATTGTTAGTACTTTCCCCTAATGTAGGGATCTCAGTCAATTTGTTCTTATTTTATATGATTATAATCGTATCGATCTGAATACTCTCACTATATATATATATATATATATATATATATATATATATGTGTGTGTGTATGATTGTGTGTGTATATATATATATATATATATATATATATATATATATATATATATATATATATATATATATATATATATATAAGCGTATATGCGTGGGTTTCAGAAGTATGTGTATGTTTCAGCGAGTTTACCTGTATATATATGTTCTTGTGTATGTGTATGCGTCGGGTTTTTCTTCCGTTGATATATTAATTCAATTTCAGTATACATGCACATACGCACATAAACACATGAACACATTTATACATACATATTTGCCTATATATATATGTGTGTGTATATATATATATATCTACATTTCTCTCTCTCTCTCTCTATATATATATATATATATATATATATATATATATATATATAAATATATATATGTATGTATATATATATATGAGAAAATTACACATATTCATTTATGTATGTGTGCGTATGGATCTATTTGTATAATTGTCCTTATTTGTGTGTATATCTATCTTCGTGTGTGTGTGTTTCTATACACATCTGGTTGTTTTTCTTCTGATCAGAAGCATAACTTTTAATTCCAATAACGCCACAAACACGCCACACACATACACATACACACACACACACACACACACACATATATATATATATATATATATATATACAGAGATAGAGAGAGAGAGAGAGAGTAGCGGCCTTAATATAAGGAACGCAAACAACAAAGACATGAATATGTGTATTACATAAAAAGTAATGCATGATTAGCAATGAAATTTTTACCGAATAAAGATTCGGGTGTAATGCATAAATATTATACAAAGTTACAAAAACTTACATAATAGTTTTTTTTTTTTAAATAAATATTAAATGGAACAAAGGAAATAAGCTACTGGACAAAAGTTAAGGAACGATCTTGTTAATACTTGATTGTGAACAAAATATCAACAAAATTTAATATTTGTTTAACATCCCTTATTTTCAATAATTTCTCTGCATGGTCGACCACGTGATCTAATTAATTTCTTGCAAAAATCTGCAGTAATTTCCTCCCATTCGCCTTTCAATAACTCCCATAGGTGATCCTGGTTTTTCGGGTTTCTTTTCTGAGCCCTTTCTCTAATTATCTTCCAAACATTTTCTATTGGATTCAGGTCGAGGCTCTGGGTTTGCCACTTCATTAGGGAGATTCCTTCTTCTTCTTCTGAGCTTTATGGCAAGGTGCATTGTCTTGCATGAAAATATGAGCTTCATAAAGATTATGGTGAAATCTTGGTACCACATGCTGCTGAAAAAGCCTTGTGTAAGTCTGCAGATGGAATCATTCACACCATCACACGTCCGCCACCGAACTTAACGGTTTTCTTGACACATTGAGAGAACAGTCTTTCAGCTGTTCTAGGGAGAACGTAAGTTTTTTTCCCAGAACCAAATATAGTATACTTGGACTCGTCACTGAAATGAACTGTAACCCATTGTGCGTCAGTCCAAACAACGTGTTCTCTCGCATACTCCAGGCGTGTCCTTTGGTTTCGCTTTGAAATTAGAGGCTTCGAAGCTGGAATACGGACATGCAATCTTTCATTTTTAACCTGCGAGCAACCGTTTTCCTTGACATCTTATTATCTGTCTCTTTATTAAATTTACGGGCAATTGATATAGCAGTTTCAAAACGGTTTTTTGTAGATATTCTAACAATTCTTCGATCTTCTCTTTGCGTTGTTTTTGGACGTCTACCGGCTTTTAGTTTTGCATGAAAAGTTTTATCTGTTTTATACCTGCTAATTACACGATGAACGAGAGTTTTAAACCTATGAACAATATCAAATTTTTTGAAATTGACTTTTTTCTTGATAGCGATAATGAGTTTTTTCTTCAAAAGAGAGCGTTTTGCCTGTAGAATTTGCCATATTGCTTAAAACTAAAGTCCTAATGATAAATGAACGTTTACTTATTTTTGAAAAGTTCCATCGAGTTTTTTAAAAAAAAGTAAATTAAAAGTTTATGCAAATTATTAACATCGTTCCTTAACTTTTGACCAGTAGCTTATTTCCTTTATTAAATTTAATAATTATTTTAAAAAAAACTATTATGTAAATTTTTGTAACTTTGTATAATATTTATGCATTACACCCTAATCTATATTCGGTAAAAATTTCATTGCTAATCATGCATTACTTTTTATGTAATACACATATTTATGTCTTTGTTGTTTCCGTTCCTTATATTATGGCCGATACTATATATATATATATATATATATATATATATATATATATATATAAAAGAAAGAGGTTGTAGTGGTTCCAACGAGAGAAATGTATGTATATTAAAAAGAAGAGAAGAGAGGTGTCGTAAACGTTTTTGGTTGTAATGTGGATTGTTTTACATAATTTTACTACACGAGTTTCTTATCTCGTGACCGTCTTCAGGTAAAAGCATATATATATATATATATATATATATATATATATATATGTATGTATGTATGTATCAGAAAAAATCATATACAAATTTTGATATATATTAGAAAATTAAGGTAAGAAATCATTCGACTAAGGGGTTTAGTCTTTTGGATTAAAAACACATATTTAAAAGTATAAGTTTAAAAGTTTTAAATTTCAAGTTCTTTTCGAATTCAAGTCAACATCAATATCAACATTAATTTATACTGGTGAAGGGCTAAATGATGAAAAGCGCACAAGTTATTTTTTCCGACGTCATATCCCGCGCTAGTAAACGGAACGAACAGAAACTGCATGGTATAAAATAAAATAAAAACACCCAAACATAAAAGCTTGGCGTTTTCTACTGGAAAATATTAAAAGTGGGGGGGGGCCTTTGACGTACGCCATTTTACACTGTTTTTTTTTGTTTTGTTTTTTTTTCCTTTTGATCTGTATATGTTGTAGTTTCTCCGAGTCATACTAAATTGTTTATAAATATTTGTTTATAATTTATTGGGACAATTTTATATATTCATTTATATATTTCAGAAGCCCGGTAAAGTTACTCATAATTTGCCCTCCTTGTCATTCAATGCCTAATATCATATTATACGCAATAATTTTAAATAAAATCTTTGTATATATTTAGCATTGATTTCAACTCACTTATTCTGGTCCTTCCTTCTGTTGCTATGTTCTTAGTATATCAGAGATGAGTAAAAACTATTATGGGCATTGTACAGTGGAGATAACTAAGAAAATTGGTTATTCCCTGCTTTCAAGAACCCCATTACATTTATAAATAGCGAGACAAAATATCCATTAAAATGCATCTCTTTAAAAGATGGAACAGAAGACTCCGAAAGAAGAGGACGATTGTGACATCCCCCGGTGTCGCTGCGCCAAATGTGACGTTTGCCTAGCCCCGTCCGTCTTGCTATCCTGTCTTGTGACGACCAACTGGCTTAGTATTGGTCGCGGCACCAAATGTGACGTTCTAACCTTTTGGTGTTTCGGATGGGAATCTGGTTAGATTCGGTATCAGCCTTGTCGTTCCCAGCTCGCCTCCAACGTCTGGTTACCGAAGTAACTGTTTTATTTCCAGTCTAACCTACCCACGTTGGGAATTGATCTTAGGCGACGAAATCAGTCAGTCGCCGGGCCGTAATGCAAGCCGAGTTCGATCAAGGGTAACACCGCACGAGTATATGTAAAAGAAAAGAAAATAATAACTCGAAAAGTTCAAATATGTTAAAAAAAAAGGATAACAATATTTTATATATGGTTTCTGAATATAGGTCTGTGTCTTCTTCTCAACCCGCTATATGGATTCGTGACACTTTGTGTTTGTTAGGCGAGTTTTAACATCCTAAGTTGTTTATTCTTTAAGAAACTGGTTCTTGGTGTATCTTCAGGTGATATTCGTAAAACTTGCTTTATGGTGTGAGTCTAAGTCGTTCTTCAAAAATAAATTGTTCTTGGTTAGAAATTGAGTCGTGATTTGCGTGGAATCTTTCGGCCAGGTTTCTGCGGGGCGGGTGCAACTCCTAATGCGAACTTGAACTCGAACTGCCTCTCAACTGGAACTTGAACTGCTTTTCACTCGCTGTGACTCTGCTTACATGGACGCCGACCAAAACCGGAGTGGGCTTGTCGGGGTTTGAGGTTCCTTGATAATTCTAAACCCACAATCCATTTCTTTGTTTTCGGTCAGGAAAATTTTCATATTTTCCATTTTTGGAAGTCTTTCGTCTTCCCACCTTCTTCTGTTCTCATATTGGTATCTCACCATGCCCTCAGAGGGTGTCAACGGGTTTCCCCTCTCTCTCACAGTGGCATCTCACACCTATCCCTTCAGGAGGGCGCAACAGGCCTCCCCTCCTTCTTCAGATGATTACCTCTGCCTAACGCGCATGCCACCATTCAGCCAATGGGCGCTCAGCAGCGTGGGTGTGACCAGACTAGCCTCGGTTTAAAAAATCTTGCTCAAAAGAAAAAAAATTATCTTCCTTTTTCTTTTTTCTTTTTCGTTTTCTTTACTTTCTCTTTCTTTCCTTCTGCCCGACCACAAACCCTTGGATTTTTATCTTAGCCAAATGTCACTTGGACTTTATCACCTGGGGCCTTCGCCAAACAAGTGGCTTGTCAATTGGACGTATTTGCATTCTTGGTGCCAATTACTGATCCAATAAAATAGTTTCGCTATCATAGCCAGCCCTGATAATAAGCAGATGCTCCTCTCAATGATATTCTGCATATAGACAAAGTCTTAATCTTTCCTCCATGGTGGTCAGTGGATATTTTTGTTTTTCTAGGACAGTGCGTGCTTAATTAATTTTTATTTTTATCTCTTTAGAATTCTGCGGGAAGTCTCTTGTCCAACTTGAATTTTTTTTTTTATCATTGCCATGGGCAGATTGGATATATCTTACTCGCCGCCCCGTAACATAAATCAGATTAAATTCTGTGTTTTACCTTCTCGAGAATGGAAATAAAAATCTTACCACTTTTCCCCGCCAGAAGAACAACACTGCTCAGTGTCCTTTTCGTGATGGCTTCTTATCACCTCAATTTTATTCCCGCCTTTCTTTTTTCTTCTTTCTTTCTTGCGACGTAAATAGTGTTACACGAGAAACAAATGTCACATTGTCGTGGAGAAAGGTTTATACTGTGAGTTCTAAAGAGCGAATTCCTTCTCAAATGCAGATTCATTTCCTTAAAGTCTGCGATATCATTAACTCAATTGGAGGCGTGGTTGCTTCAAAGAGAAAGGATAAAAGCCACTGTAAAGAAACAGAAAACCCCTAAAACTAAAGTGGCCACCAGTCGGCTTTACAACATTATTTTTATTTCAGGAATGATTTACTTGAATTTCACCCAATTACAACTTGTCTTTTTTTCCTTCAATATTTTTATATTTATTGTTAACAAATCTGTTCTTCTGAATACCTTAAGTGTGAGTTACATCGGAGTTATTATTATAAACTACTATATTGTTACTCAACTTTTCCCTCTGTTCGTTACATGCTGCCATTTCCTTAGATAAATAACGAACCATTCCGTTTTAAGTTCGAGGAAAGACGTGTTAGGTAATAGAAAAAGATGGGAGAGGAGGCGATACACCTCTAATGTATTTAAAATCTGCTTCAGTGAAATGGAAATCTTTATCTTAGTCTTTTCATTTGTACTCTCTTACTTCTTTAAATAATGAAAGGCATTCAGATTTATGAGTGTTATTGCAATAATATGAGAATATATCTCAGGTATTTAATGATGCAACATGGGAATTTCCATGGATATTTTATAGAAGGGGAACTCGTAAAGAGTTTATCCATTCATCAACTTAAAAATCTGAAGCATCAGAAACATCATATGAGGTTATTATTATTATTATTATTATTATTGTATTTGTTGCTGTTGTTGTTTTATTTCCTTTGATTTCTTTTGTGTACTAAATTCTTTTCGGATCACGCTCAGAGACCAAGTGTCAGAAATGGCATCATGACATTTTCCACTGAACAATTAAAAAAAGACATATTTTACATAGAAAAAACCCTTCGGAAGGTGTGAGCTGTACTCGTGCCAACAATTGTTTATATTTCTTTAAGGTATAAGCTACCAAGAATCCCTTCAATGTGTCTAGTGGAATATTTTCCAACCAATCCGAGCGCTCCAACTACAACAGGGATTGTTAATGTTCCCATATGCCACATTCTTGAGATTTAGATTTCAAGGTCCTTGTATTTTGACAGTTTTTTCAAAGATACATTGCAGTCAGCAGGGACTGCCATATCAATAAGGAGGGACTTTTTTTGTTTGTGGTCTCTAATAACGATGTCTAGGCGACTAGCTTTGATTGCCCTGTGTGTATGTATTGTTTAGCCCTATAAAATTGTTACAGGTCCTAACTCCGTAACGGGGATTCGTTGGTGTTCATACCAATTTATTTCACTTTCCTTTCCGTAGAAGTTGCAGATTTTCCTGTGCAGATATTGGCCCTCTGTCATGACGGGTTTTAGTGGGCGCCAATACTGTTCAACCTGATGCAAGATGATCAATTGTTTCTGGATATTTATCACAGAATGTTTCTTTTTAAAGTCTTTTGGAGCTTCGGTCGGT
This sequence comes from Acanthosepion lycidas, assembly GCA_963932145.1. NCBI lineage: Eukaryota > Metazoa > Mollusca > Cephalopoda > Sepiida > Sepiidae > Acanthosepion > Acanthosepion lycidas. Next base: position 117,715,359 of record OZ010584.1, on the reverse strand, counting down.
GAATTATGGTCTATTTGCATTTCTACACCCATTTGAAACCGATTTTAAAATTGTTGGCTTCCTTTATTCCGGAATAAATAATCTTATTACTTTCAAGTTCTTTGACACACAGCATCATCCAGTGTTCAGTAGTTCTAGGTATATTTGAAGGCCAATTGATGTAGTTTTCTAAGAGTTGAACTAATCCTCTACATTCTTCAGATCTGGACTCATACAAACAATCAACATCAGCTTTGGGATGATGCATGAGGTAGCAAATGAGACGCTTTCTCGTTTTGGCGTTCATTCGCTCAATGTCAGCTGCTGTCAAGTTAAGGATCTTTAAACTGTATTGCACCACAGGGACATCCAAGGTGTTTATGGCTGACACACACACATATATAAATATATATATATACATATATATATATATATATATATATATATATATATATAGTGTAACCCGGATATAAGAGACCTGGATATAAGAGAGATCCTGATATAAGAGAGATTTTCTCTGGTCCCAAATTAGAGCCATAATTACCTAAACAAAATAGACCAAACCCGGATATAAGAGAAACACGGATATATGAGACTTCGTCTCCGCTAACCGATAACTCTCTTATATCAGGGTTCCACTGTATATATATATATATATATATATATATATATATATATATATATATAATTCAGCTTGGTATTCAGTACCAGACGCACACGCCTGTAGTACTCTTACCTTCTTCATTTGGGTATGTTGTATACCATCCCCTTCGCTAATTCCAAGGTACTTATATGTTTCGTCTTGTTCCAGTTCCCTAATTTTTGACAAAATCTAAATCTATTGAGTCTTTAATTCTCCTTTCTGTGAATGCTATTTTTGCTCATTTATCTAATCCGAAATCCATAACTATGTTGTCACAGAAAAATTTTATAGTATTGAGAAGACGCTTCAACTCATTGTCGTTTTTGAAAAGATTTTGAGAACTTCCATATAGAGTACGCGGTTGAATACTTTCTGGTTTAGTTTGTAACTGTAGCTACCGTTTATTTCATGCGTACGGGGGATTAAATACAGTCAAAACAGAAGGGGTTACAGGAAGTTTCATGGAAAGATTACACGTCGGATATTCAGGCGGTTGGTGATCACAATACCACTGGTGTTATTTACGTATAGTGTGGTGTTCTACATTCCCATTCAGTTTTTAAGGAAATTTAGTACCACGGGGGAGATTTTGTACAAAGTCTTACGGTTCTAGGAGTTTGGCACACTATCGAAGGCTTTACGGCAATCAATCCGCGCTGCTCTAAGATTCCTACATCGTCTCCTACAATTTTCCAGGATCATTTTATTATTATTATTATTATTATTATTATTATTATTATTATTATTTTTCAGGTGCATGTCTTCACGCTGGCGGAGTTTCATGCCTTTTGTCGCGTTCATTACCAGTACAGCCGTTTCTTTCATAATTTTTGTTGGGTGGATGGATCCTACTAACATCATTCCTTCATTTGCGGGAACATCATACCCACATCATTTCACTGATAATATATATATATATATATATATATATATATATATATATATATATATATATATATATATATATAATGAACAATAAAAAAATATTAAAAAATTAAAATGTTTAGACAGACTGGTCTCGTTTTTATTATTTAATTTAGATTCCTCGACTAGTTTCGGCCAGCATTGCCATCATCAGGAGAAAAAAAATTCTACTTGCTGGTAGCAGTGAACTATTGTCTGTAGTTGTCATTTGTTTTTTTTATTTTTTTATTATATATATATATATATATATATATATATATATATATATATATATATATATATATATATATATATATGTATATATATATATATATGTATATGTATATATATATATATATATATATATATATATATATATATATATATATATATATATATATATATATATATATGATACATAATTATACATATTGGATTTTTTACTCATGGCGAAGTTTTTCCCCAGTAGTTGCCAAGTGTGTGTGAGGTATTTTGGTGTATGAAGGAGAGAATGGTCACGGATACATTATTTTTGTGATATGAGTATATTGTAACGAATGCATTACAATTAGCTAGGTATAAGATAGCTTGTGATGACCAATCTTGACTGTATCCCTCTTTTTTCGGTCTTGTGCCACAATTACTATATCTTAGACATGCGACACCGGAGATGACATACGTTTTCTCAGTGAATGCCCCGCGTTATTGAGAAAGGTTTAATAATCGATGTTAATAATAATAAACATAATGAATATTATCTTTACTCGCATATTTTTCGTTTTCGAAAGGAAATCTTGCCTTATCGGCGTTTACCATCAAGTCGTACGTAGGTAAAGATCAACTTTCACAGAATATTTTCCTTTCCAAGCAAGTCTGAGGACGGCAGTAAGGGAATGCTAGGTTTTATTCCAGTTTTCTTCATGCAGAATTTTAATTCACTGATATTAAATCAAACGCCCCGATGATAACCTGGAAAATTCTAGCAACTTACCTAAACTTATCAATTTCATTGACCTTGATATTATAGTCTCTGGGGACAACAATCTTCGATAAGGGCATATTTTCTAGTTTCAGTCAAAAAAGAGAGAAGTCTTGTTTCGTGGTCTCAAGTCCGCGTTATGTTGTTAAAATCCCACAAGGTCTAGACGTGATCGTTCGCGATCACTCTCACTCTGTTTGTGGTGTTAACATTTCTCGTAAGTCTAGAAGTCCATACACCGTATATGGACACCAATGTAAATGAAAGACCAATGTGCCATCAGGGCGCTGCTATTATTTCTACGGAAACATTTCACAAGCACTAACGATCTGGTCGACATTTTCCACCACTTTTTCACACCTATGCGAATCCATTTGGTGGTAGATGTCACTCCGGACAAAATTAATATTCACGGATTGAACAGCTAAATGTACGCTTTCCGTTCCACAATTCAGTCTCATAAATTGCTAGACTTAATGACCTTGCTGCTCTCAGTCTCAAATGAAGCAGTGGTGCCTCTATTGCTTTAAAATTCTTTTTCCATATCCTCCTAATCTGTTATTATTATTATTATTATTATTATTATTATTATTATTATTATTATTATTATGTTTTTGTTATCACCTAAAACTACATCCGACAATGAAGGCCTGGCTAGGAGACAGAATTTGGTTAACACAAATCATTGTTAACAGCAGGTGACAATTGCACTAGTTTGCAACCTCATCAAAATTACAGGCTTTTTACCACCTCCTAGACACATGGAGAAAGATTTTGAAATGAGTCCGTGTCTCTGTTTATATGACTTTGTGTTTGTGCGTTGGACAATAAAAGAGCTCTTTTCTCGCAGTGGCTTAGATGTGTTCTGGTGCAAGATTCGTAGCTGACGGCCAGCACACAAGTCGATATCTGATGATATACCGGAGCATCTGAATTGAACTCGAAAATATAATAATGACCATTAACACTCTTGCTATCCCAGTTGTTAATTTGTCTTTCAACTTAATAAGTTAGAAGTTTAAGGATTTGAAAGTACTTTATGTAATTCCTTGCAAAAGAATGCGCGATACTAAGACAGATATTAAAAACCAATGAGCTGTGAGAGTAGGGACAGGATTCAACAAGAATTGCATATACACGCGTATGACACACATTCATGCGTACATATATATGATTTCTTTCAGAATGTGTTTTCTTATTGACATGCCAATTACTGCAGATTGTAATGCATCTTTAAAAGTTATTCAAGAAACTATCAAAATACAAGGATCTTGAAATGAAAATCGAAAAAATGTGGGACACGAGGAGATCAATAATTCCAGTTGTAGTTGGAGCACTCGGATTGATTGCAAAAAGGGTCCGATAGACTCATTGAATGGATTCCTGGTAGCCCAAGCCCTGAAGAAACGCAAAAAATTGTATCGATAACACCTTACGAAGAGCTATATTTAATTATAATGTGTATGATCACGGTTTATTTTTTTGTTTTCTTGTTTTTTTTTTTTTTGCAAAAATATTCTGTGGAAAAATGCCTTGATGTTAGATGGGTAAAAGCATCACTGAGATCAACGGTGTGAGCAGACTTACTATCAGTTTGTCTCCAGTTTAGAGCTTTGACTTTGAAATCATCGTGAATAATAATTCGTAACTTTTAGTAGTAGGGTTAAGAATTCTAACGCCTGAAACCATCTATCTGCTACGGACAACATCTAACGTATTATGCCTGTTGCTTTATACTACACTCGGAAATCTACAAGTTTAACAATAATACATTTTGCTCACAATATGCCAAACTTTTGTCAACAAAGGTGAGCATTCTAGTCTGAATACAAAAGTATATCAGATTAGAGCTTTTTTGGAACTATAAAAATTGATCTTAGCTTGGAACAGAAAACACCAGTTAGAATTTAAATTTCTGCATATACAAGTTCCTTTATCAGATGATCTTTTAAGCTTGTAAAACAAGACTTACTCAAATAGGCAACGATAGACAACAGATATATCTCTTCCATATAAATACATCCTTGACAGACAAATTTCAAATAGTTTGGAAGTAGGGAAGATGCCTATATGGAGGTCGTATTTTTCAACTTTGAAATTTTACGTTTCTTTCTGGTAATATCACATACATAAAGAGACATTTACATGGCATTTCCTGTGAATCTCATTTTGACTTCTCACAAATTAAAGCCATTAAGAAGCAGCCAAGTGCAAAATGCGCACATCAGTTTGTTTTTATTGCCAAAGTCAGTGGCAGGAACCAGGAATAGCTTTTCATAGTGTCATCAGAAGGCCACTGACCGAGCGAAATTGATATAGAATCAAAGAAAATACAGTCTTTAAATTTGCAAAGATTACAGAGCAATATTTAGAGAATTGACACGCTAGGCCCGTGAAAGATTTTAATGAACAATTTCATATGTGCCGCCTCAAAACTAACAGATTTTTTGAACGTAATCTTGCAGTTGCATTATACTTAAATAATATCAGCAAATTCAAATATTTTCTTCTTCATTTTCAACATTACATGATTGTTAATCTAAAGTAATAGTAAAATTAATAGAGCAAATAATCTTCCGCCTTATCCTTATATTGTTTTAGGGCGACATCAAATTGAAACACCGGTACTCGTATGAAGTTAAGTCTGGTCATTATCTCTATGGGTGACCGCTTGAAAACTACACGTACTGTCAGTTTGGATGCGGGGATAGGGTAGTGGATAATGGCACAGAATTTTTAATCGTAGAGCTGAGTTCCAATTCCCATTGAGTTCTTTATATTCATTTACGCGCAAATACCATTGAGAAAGGCATGAATCCACCTTTTTTCCCAGACTATGGGTTACTTATTAAGAATTCTATCACTAAACGATTATTACGTTTTTAAATCTTAGAAACTCAAAATATTTCATGGCTTTAAATATGATATATTTTAGCAATTGAATTAATCAATGTCCATATGTTATAAGTGAAAACAGTTTGTTTCCAAGAGTTCACCCAATACCAAACACAAGGGTTGCCCAAGGTAGATTCTTACTTAATGAATTTGCTGCAAGTGGGGTAGGAAGAGGTAAAATTTGCATATTACGAGGAGATTTCTTATAGATATCTGTTGACTCTCGGTTGGAAACAGCCAAGGTGTTCGTTATCAGAGAAGCATTCTCTCAGGAGTCTGTTTTATATGCTAACTGTTCTGGGAAAGAAGCTGTCGGAGTGGAACGAACTTCTTACCAAATTGACAGGAAATGAATAGGGTTGATTTTCCACACTGAACGCGACATGGCAGGTCAGACAAGTGAAAGTCGAAGGTAATTTTACAAAGGAATATATCTCGTTTGAACATTTACCATTGTAATAGCGATAGAGATATGAGATGCTAGCAACGATGTTTAAGGGTTGCAGGGCGGATAATATTTCACCACGCGCATGTTCGGATAAGTTCACTAGGACTAGGCTTAAGCAGTCAAAATATGACAGCATTAATACGTACTAGGTCTAATTTTACTCTTATAAACATTGAGCAAGAAAATAGGTTAGATATTTTCTGGATCGATGCAAGCAACAGATCATTCTTCCAGCAATCATTCTGATGAATATCGATGACCTATTTAAAGTTTGGAGTAAGCTTTATACTCAATACGATTTTGAGGCAAGAAAACTATTTCTCTCATCAGGTTTGGAGTATGTTTAGGGTCTGTGATCAGTGATGACGAAATATATCTGCTTTGTTTTCGAGGTATTGATTGATGCAAGCACGGCTTGTCCTTCATTGGGCTGTTAGAGTTCGTTCAGAGGAGAGACCAGATATTTGGCTCTGGTCGATAACAACGACCTTCATTAACCTACTTGACAGAAAAGATTTAATATCTGAGAAGACTCGCAGAAATTTCATAATTGTTGGGTCTGTGTAACAATCCGCTATGTCACACCTTGTCGAATGGCTTGAATATATCGAAAGCAATCGATGTTGTGATGTACAATATTTACATTATGCGGACTGTTGTCCTCATCTTTGTAGCCATATAAGTTTCGGCCATTGTACGCTCCGGCCTTCTTCCTGTGGATGGAATGTCGAACTGAACCCTTTATTTCGCTCATTGGGGTAGCGTTTAATGAATGTCAGTTATCAGTTATCTCCTGTTAATTTCCCTCTGAAATTTCTGCACTGCCTTAACCGGGTATTGAACTCCCACTCTTTGGGTCTTTTCACTGGATCTAACTAACACCTTTATCCACTGTGGCCATGTGTCATTGAGGACATTCTAAACACCTTAAGAAGGCCGGAGCGTACAACGGCCGAAACGTTCTAATAAATATGGCGACAAAGATGAGGAAAATAGTCTAAATAATGTAAATAATGTACATAATACCTCATCTCAGAAATATAGATAGATCTTGTGATGTGTTTATTATCAAATACTTCACTGATTCTCTGAGTGTTAATATCTAATATTCAATGAAGGTTACCATAGCATAAAATCACATTCCAAGTGAACGTTACTGCCTTGTAAACCGTTATAATATATTAAAGGTCGTTAACCAATTGATGGATTATGATTTGCACCATGGCATCATTTACTTCATCCTATCTGGATAAAAGTAATACTGTCAATATACGCTTGAAGACTGTCGCTGTATCCGCTGATGAAACGAATCATGTTTATCCCATTTTTGGCAGAATTAAAATGTTTGCATATATAGGGAGCTAAAGGAAGCTATGTTGATCTTTCTATAATTGTGTGTCTTGTGTCCTATTGGAATTCGCAATAACCATAAGCGAAAATTGGTGTCTGTCTTGATAGGGGTGATATACACAGATGCAACCTATATTTACTTTTCTTTTAGTCTTCATGTTTCCTATTGGAGGTCGTTTGTTCCAAGAACGCGTTAGAATGCAATTGCTATTGAGTATGTGTCACATGAAATTAGTTCTTACAACACTTATATGAATCCAAATACTCAACTGGCCGCCACACCCGCAAGACGAAACCTTCGTGGAGAATTTTTGTGACATGATGCAATACTTTTTAAATAAGTGTGATCGTAAATGTTTTTTTTTTCCTCAAAAATGTTCAATGGAAAATGTCATGGTGCCATTTCTGACCTTAGATCTCTGGTATGTAATCGTTAGCCCCCGTGTCTCGCTCTTTCTCAGTGTCTTTTGAAACAATACTTGGTCATTTACTGGTCATCTTTTTCCGCATTTCACCATTCTTATTAGAGTTTTAAAATAAGGGAAACATTTTGTAATAATAATTTGTTGTTGTCATTTCTATTTATTAATCATATCTTAGTGAAGAGTAAAGAGCTAGCGAAACCAGATAAAATCGAAATTATGTTACCAATTATCATCCTGTGAAACAAATTTCAAAATGCAAATATCATGAGTTTGAGCCCTAAAATATTTACTAAACTTTCACTTGTCTGTGGAACACCAGCGGAATTTGAATACATATTGTATTATACAGCTAATACTAGTTTTAAAACAGACATCATATTATCTTAACAATAGTAATATTCTTAATAATAGATAGTCATTTTAGCAGGTTCAGATTCTTAATTTGTATTCTTATTTAATTTTTTTCATCCCTAATAGCAAAATTTTATTTCAGTGGGGAGAATGTTGCAAAATATCTCCCCATTAATCTGAAACCTTTCTTCATTTTGTGCGTTTAACTCTATATGAAAACACATCTGATATACTATTATATATTTGTGATCTAACTGTATGAAAATATTCTTCATTGCTATAAGAGAAGCTTCTGGGTTATCCATTGCTGAATATTAAATGACAGAATTTTATTCAGTTTCCTGCAATATGTCCAATAGCAAATGCGCCCTAGTTTGCATGATCTCAGCTCTTAATAAAAGCATCAGTTTTCACTATCTAACATTGTGAGACAGTGATTACTTGCATTATTTACATTATTCGGTCTGTTATCCTCATTTTTATATTCACAAAGATTCGGCGGTTTTAAGCTACGGCCTTCTTCAGCTGATTGGAATTTCGAAATGAGGCCTTTATTTCGTCCACCATTGAAGATTATTCGAGTTCTATGTGCTATGCCTCTTTTATTTCCCTTTAAACCAATTCTCCAAGTTTTGGTTCACTACTGCGGTGACCTTATGTTGATCTTACAACACTTTGGGTTCAGTCCCAATGCCTTTATCCACTAGGCCATGTGTCCTAGAGTACATCTGTGTATGAATTTTTGATATACTGAGACAGGTTCGAGTACACTACCTATTACGGGTATTAACCTTCAATATTTATGGTTTTATATCGTAGAGTTTCTTCAAATCCAGAGAAAGTTTTTTTCATTAACTTGTTGATTTTTTCTCAGATTCAATCTGCAGGATCCTTGAGTTATTTAATTCTATTTGATTAATATTTGATTTTTCGATTTTCAAAAAAGTCTGCAAAAGTATCTCCATTTTCTTCACAACAGTGTGTACGATTTTCTCGCTTCATATGTATGGCTGGACGGGATATCAATATAATCTTGTTTTATTTCTTACAGCTTTAGCCTCACCTTCATACCATGTATTAAGATCTTCAAATGAACTTATACAATTCCTCATATATATTTCGTTCCATACTTTATTACTATTATTATTACGTTTTTATACATCTTTTGGCGATGGACCTTGCATTTGTCATCTTCAATATAGACAATATTACTAGCATCATTGTGTCTTGTGAATATTCATTTAATCTTAATCGGAGTTTCTGAATCAATTCACAGCTGTAGCATGGGTGGTCTTACTCGGAAGAGCTGTCTGCATAGTGTTGAACCACTTCTGAAGGTTCTACTGAGGTTATATGAACAACAGATCTTGTGTATCTTTTACGATAAGCCATTCACATAAGTTGACTGAGGCTGTTTTCTGAGTGTTGTTATCATCTTGTACACTTCGATCCCAGTTTGTGGGGGCTGCTGTCATGTACCCAGGATATTTGTTACTTTATAGATTAATGCTTATACTGACCACTACTCATCCATATATCTCTGACTAGCCACATCACTTTTCTTTAATGTTGCCAGCAGATGATGATCCCTTTCTTTACACGACATGACCGGTGGGAGCCAAAGTTGAGTAATTATTAGGTAGATTTTGGGTAATGATATACAGATGTCTTCAATCCATGCTCTGTTTGAGAAATTAAACTTCATATAATCCAAGTTTATTGTTGTTTCCCTTCACTATTGTGAACTGTATTGATCGACATTGAGTTCAGATGGTCCAGTAGTCGCTGGACATCTTCCTTTTTGTTGCTGTTGTTATTACAGGATGGATCAGGACGTCTCCAGATGTCCTGATCTATCCCCTATCCTTCTCTTCATCCTTTCCTCTATCACTTTTTTTTGCTCTCGCTCCAACGCCTGTGGATTCCCGCCTTGCTTGGGTTGAAACGCTTATAAGAAGGCTTATAAGATTTAAAGTGATCCATTCTATAAATATGTTCAGGTGGACAACCATAAAGAAAGAACGGATAGACACTCATTTTTTTAGAAAACAGTTCTTTTAGATATCCTCTTCGTATGTATTCTTTTATTGTCAAAATTATAGGATTAAATGTCATTTTCCCTAAGTTCACTTTAAAATTATTTGGTTTGTTTTCACGTCAGTTGCTTTGCAGTTTCGAACGGTTAACATGGCGCCTTCAGTCTTTTATTACATGTATTTCGTAAAACATATTGCTATCGTTGTTCGCACTAAAGCATCCGTAATAATACAAGACGATTGATCACAAAAGCAGTTAAAAGGGTAACTACTAATATTGTAAAGATGATGATCGACTTTTGACAAGAGCAAAAACAATATGCACAAATGGAAATATTAGACAAGAAAACGTTCAGAGAATGAAGACATCAACTTTGAGAAACGAGCAACTATCAGACAATATGACAAGCGAGATTTTCCTATTGTCTTGACAATGTTGCTTGAACGCAAATAAAAATATTTCAATAGGAAGAAAGCAACTAAATAAACCAACTTTTTGTTCGTTTATTAAAAAAGTATGGAGGATGAAAACGACAAGGGGAAATGAAAAGGTCGTGCTGAAGAGGGCGTAAAGAATGGCGTAGAAGAAAGAGAGTGAAGAGAACAAAGTAAAAAGAAAGGGAAGGGAAATAAGAACTGGAGGAAGAGGCAGAGGAGAAGATTATTAAATATAACTCAGCGCGGAGAAGGAGGAGGAGGAGAAGAAGAAGAAGAAGAAGAAGAAGAAGAAGAAGAAGAAGAAGAAGAAGAAGAAGAAGAAGAAGAAAGAAGAAGAAGAAGAAGAAGAAGTGCCACAATGAATAGGATAAAAATAAGAAAATTTACAAGTTCTAAAAAGATAGAAATGTATAAAAAAAGAAGAAACACTTGAATAAATCGACGAATTATAAGATGCGATATAGAAAGAGAAAATCAGAAAAAGAAATATAATGTCGTTTAGAGAGAAGGATACATATTACAGAAAAAGGCGAATATGCAAATAGGAGAAAGAAATAGCTATGATGAAACTGAAAAAAAAACTGGGGAAAAAGATAAAAAGAAAACAGAAGAATACACCACAAATAAATGGGAGACGACAGAAGAAAGATGAAACTGGTGAATAACTTTAAAAAGAAGAACGTGCCAAAAATGAAGGAGAACACGAATATTTAAAAGCAAGACGGAGTGAAAGGGAATGAGAAAGAGCTCAAAAAGAAATAATAGCATACTGAGAAAAATGAAAAAGAAAGAAATGCTGAAGGGAAAGGGAATGAAGATGTATAAGAAAAGAAAGAATATGATGAGGAAGAAATTACGAGAGAGAGATAGAAAGAGAGAGAGACTGGAAAAATGAATATGAGAAAGTTGTAGAAGCTAGCGGCGTTGAATGTATCAAAAACAGAGAAGCAAATATCGAATATCAAAGAAGAATATCGTGAAATAGAAGAAGGAAAAGATCAAATAAAACAAAACTGAATGCAGAAATGTTTTCTTTTTAAATCTTGTGTCATGTCTTTTATGGGACAGATACGGTAGAAAGCGACCGGATACATGTTTTCGTTATTGTTATTATCATAGTAATCACGATGACACTATTACTGAAGTTTTCTTTTTCTATCAGATTCATCATTTTGTTGGCAATGCACACGGTTATTATTTCAATGGGTTCCAGACTCAAAGATACTAGAATCATAGGGTTTTTTTTCCCATTTGTTGAGTGTAAAGAGAACAATCAGTATTCGAAATCCATTGATTATTCAAACGGGGAGGAATTTTTTTTTATTATTATCATTCCTTTTTGCAATGATACCAATTTTTTTTGGTTAAGAATTATGTTCATCTTTTGCTAATTTCAGTCAATATTTTCTTCTTACAGTGTTTATTCACCATGAATACTATCATCATTTGCCCCAACATCTGCAGATTTTCTAGTTTTACACCGGTGGTTCCAAATAGACTGGCGAGATAACGTTAAGTTTCGAGCTTTATAAAGTTTACTTCACATTAACCATTAGATACCGGATTTATATTACTTAGTACATAATGTCAAAACAACCTTATGCAGATCTACCTGTAGATAGCTAAAAATGTAAATATCATTTATGGGAGAAAGAGTTATCTTTATTTCTACTATTTCAATGCGAGTTACATCCTCTTATTTGTGGTAGCAGCAGTAAAAAAGAAAAGAAAAAATCAGTAATGGGTGATTAGCAGAGAAGCACTCACCCGTAGGCAGGTTAGGCTTAAGGCTCCAAGTTCTGACTCCCACGATACAATAACCAAGTAGATGCAAGCATTGCTTGGTGAATTTCGTGACATAATAATTGCGAGATATATCCATGAACTCTAATGCGCATTGTGTACTTGAACTCAGTGGAAACTGAGCGAGCATTAACTGAACAGTACTAACAACAGAATCTAAACCACATATCCCTAGACATGGGCAGTAGATTATAAAGTGTCTACGCACTGAATGATATATTGGTTCATTTCAGAATTTCCTTGTAAGTTACCG
>OZ010584.1:117667856-117697856 GCA_963932145.1 Acanthosepion lycidas | reverse complement strand
GGATTAACTATGATCTATAAGCAAAAGGCAGATGAAGTCAAGACAAAAATGGAAATTTTATCAATAAATAAAAAATATTTTTTTATTTAACTATTCATGTTATCGTTTGAATTGTATGTCCATTTGTTTAGACAAATCATCGTTGCGTTTGGACATTGTTATTCTCTTTATAAACCTATTAATTTAATTGTTAGCACTCTGTACGTTCCTATAGCGAAGGTTTCGTTCCTGCCATTGAAATCGTCAAACTATAATATGTTTGAATTTCACGGTTGTATTATCGTATCCTGAGTTTTCACGGTTGCGTTGCCATCCCCATAAATCGATATCGGAGCTAGTGTTCTTGAGAAGCCTTGAAAATGAAGTGAAAGAAGAAATAATCGAGCAGATTGTGCCAAGCTAAGGGTAAATTGATTGTTTTGATATGTGTGCATTGAAATTGGAGCCTTTTCAATAATAATAGTTTGTATATCAGATTCTAGATTTTAATCAAATGTTTTGATATATCACGTAAACTCAAGACATATTTTCAAACGGAAATAAGTCAATGGCTATTAGTCTAAAAATTATTTTCATTTTACTGATTTTCATCTAATCTTTTAAAGCCTCGTACACGGCACTGTATTGACAAAGTAGATATAAGTGGGAAATTGGTGAGCTGTCGTAAAAATATATTTTATTATCATTAAATTATGAGGAGGTATTTTTCAAACGAAGTAATATTTTTTAGTTGTATGATGAATTTGGTTTGACGCAGATTACACTTAAATTCATGCTACAGTGGTATGTAGTGGTTTAATATTTTTTAGTATCGAAAATGTAATCGAAGCAGCGTATTTCTTTCATAGTGATGACATATTGGGTTTATTTCCTTCATTATTTAGGTTTCATTTATATATATATACTTCTTTTTCTTCTCTTCTTTCATTGTTGAAATATTTTTCCTCTTATTTTATCTTCTTTCTTTTTTCTCTCTTTTTCATATATTTCCTTCTATTCCGCTACATATGTCGTAATCGTCTTGCTCGGCTAGTTAACGAATTACCTCTTGTTAATGGATCCATTATTGCTGTGTTCACCATTGCAGGATTTTGTGTTAAGAATATGGTTTTGCTGAAGAAAATAAGTTGTTTGTTAGTGGAAAGATACAATGAAACAGTCTTCTCTATTGCAAACGGCTGCACACAGACCTAACTTTTCTGATATAAATATGTATTTTTCTCCACAGCACTGGCAATATTCCAGCTGTTCTAAGGTTGAAAAAAATACATACGTTTATAAATCATACAGAACTTTTCTGTTGGAGTACTTCCAAACCACGACAAATGTGTACAGTCCAGTTAATCTGACAGATTGTGAATAGATAATCTGCTTCTAATTCTCATAGATGACATTTAAGAGAACTGATGTTTCGTAAACATTTTTTTATCTTTGCTTATTCTGAATTATTTAAGCTTTTTCTTTATCCGTTTTTCATAAAGTAACGCAAAATTATTTAGAATAATAATTTGTATATTTTAAAATCTTTTGTTTCAACTAACTCACAGAAAAAAAAATAGGCTTTGACGCGATTTTGAACTTCGCATTATCTTTTTTTAAGAATGTTATTCTCTCTTTCGTCTTTTTCCCTTCGTTTTGGTTTTTATTTTCAAACAAACTCTTTTCTCATATATATTATTTTACATTCTTCATTCTTCGTCTTGTGTGTCTACTGTATACAGCTAAATCAGCTTACCATAATTATGTGCACGGACTAACAGCGAATCATATGCAAATGAAAATAATGTCTTACAGACATTTAAAAATATGAACTGGCTTAACTACGACATAAAAGTAGCATTAACGCTGTCATTTCTCTGAGATTGAACTATAATAATAGAAGCAATGCTAAATATACAAATGTTTAAAATAGAAGTCAATCGTCTTTTATTATTTCATTCTTTATTTTGTTTTATTTATTATATTACGAAACGTCTGTATCTGTCTATATTTCTGAGATGAGGTATTATGTACACTATTTACCTAATTCGAACTATTGTCCTCATCTTTGTCGCAATATTTATCACAATGTTTCGGCCGTTGTACGCTCTGGTCTTCTTCAGGTGGTTGGAATGTTCTCTACAAGTTCTTGAGGAAACATGGTACAGTGGATAGAGGTGTTAGATCCATTGACAGGACCCAAGGTGTGTGAGTTCAATACCCGGTTAAGGCAGTGGAGAACTTGGAGAGACGTTTTAACAGGAGATAACTAGCATCCATTAAAAACATGGCACGAGGAACTAGAACAGTCTACCCCAGTTAGCGAAATAAAGGGTTCAGTTTGACATTCCGACCACCTGATGAAGGCTGAAGCTTACAATGGCCAAAACGTTGTAATAAATATGGTGACAAAGATAAGGACAATAGTCCGAATAATGTAAATATTGTAGGAAACTTCTGTGTCAACGAAATCGCCAGTCCTAGAAATGAATGTCAAAATCAATGAAATTCATAAATGTTATTACCCGGATAATTTATAGTAAACTATAGAAATTATAGCATAGAAATCCAAAATAAAACATAGAAACAATGTATTTTTTTAACCTGAGCAAGGTATTTCAGCATAAAATTTTTTTCTTTGAAGAAACTGACATAGTCTGGGCGTGTTTTTTAATGTTAATTGTTGCGTATTACAGTGGATAATTCCATAATATATGGAACAAAAGACTTAAAGTAAAGTGCGATGAGATTCATAGATGAATGTTGAAATTATCGAGAAATTATGTGATAAACTCGATAACAACAATCATCTATTATGCCTCTTAATTTCTTGCGGAAAAAGGCCGCAGCAAAACCTCTCCAACGGACGCGGTTCTGGGCGATCCTCTTCAGCCCGTCCATGTCGTGCCGGCTGCCTTCCCGGGGAATTTTCAACAGCACGCATCACACGCTCCACTTTGGGGGACTCTTCCTCTGCCATGTCGTTGTTTGAAGTTATCTTTTAGGTAACAAGCTAGGTTTTAATGAGTAGGTTGTTAGTCTACTGCACAACCTCCAGCCTGGAGGACCAGGCTGTGTCTATTGTCTGGCTCCTACCACACAGACCTGTTGATCTTGGTTATCCTGCTAAGGGCCGGAGCCCCTGTCAATATAGTTCTGGGGCTCGTTGAAGCACACAAGCCGTCCTACCACGTCAAGGACATACACCATCAGGACGCCGATAAAAAGAATACTGAAATTGTTGGTATCTTGCAGAAATCCACATTTGAACATTTGAGGAAGATTTCGTATATCAATATATCGAGAACGGTGAGCAAGAATGATTAAGCACTTATTGTAATTTCCTTAAACAATTGATTCAGAATAAAGATAAAATGAGTTACAATTAACAAGAACGTTTTATTAACTGAGCAAATTTAATTGAAAGAAAACAAAAAAAAAATTATGAAAGTATTTATGTAGATATGTTATTTTGAATTTCTTCTTTGGTAGAATAATTAGATACACCCCGATATATTCAAGTAAACTTAAGGCAATTTAGGCTGTGTATTTCTTTATTTAATGGACCATGATGTTCAATGTTGACTAAAGCGTCGAGGAAAACAAGTCACGAGTTTCTTATCTCTCAATCATTCAGTACGAAAAAGAGAATCATTTGCGCCGTTTCTTTTAACTTTTAGTATTGACAAAGCCAACTGGCGGTCGATAGAAGATACGTTAAGTTTTTCCATATATTATATATTTGATATATATTTTTTCAAGTCCTTTATAAAATTGATCGATTTAATTTGTACTGTTTTTTGTTGATAGCTATTTTAAAAAGTATATGCATGTGTATTATATGACAGACATCTTACTTGGCTGTTTCTCGTTTCACGTTTTTTCTTCATTCAGAATCTTATTTCTTTTTCTCTCTTATAATTTCCGCTGGGATCATTTGTTTTGTTTTGTAATTGTTAATCATCGAGCATAGTTGCTGCCTTGACCCTTGTCCTTCCAATAATATCACAGTTTTCCTGATAATTATCGACATTAATTATGCTATCCTGGTTGATGGCGTATTTTAATGTCTTTAAACAGCAAGCGCCGAAGATTAAGCCAAACTAAATCTCATCAGCTCGCCAGTATTCAATCCACTATTATTAATATTATAATATTAATAGTGGTTTTAACTTATGTCAAAACCTTTTCTTTCATCCTCAGTACTTTTCATTGATTTATGAAAGCTGTCGTTGATAATAACATTACATTTGATTACGTCATGTTAGTTATTATATACGAAAGAAATTGATGATATTCAAATTGTAGTATATTCCAGATGATGGACATTATGTATAGCGCAATGTGTTTATGATATCGTTGATGTTTCATATGTTACATATTAAATGTATATTGATGTATCAAATATTGCATAGATGAAAAATGTTAATGATAAGTCAAACCGAGCATTAGGTGTAAAAATCAAGTAAGGATTGGAAAAGACTATTTAAAAAACTGAAAACTATCATTTATATCTAATTTTTAATTTTAGAGAAACCGTGATCTCATTATTATTATTATTATTATTATTATTATTATTATTATTATTATTATTATTGTTGTTGTTGTTGTTGTTGGTGTTTGTTTTTTTTTTTTGTTTTGTTTTTTTTGTTGTTGTTGCGTCATGGATTGTCATGCATACATGGAGTAATTATGTCGGAATTTTCTTCGAGGGAAATGAGGTTGCTTCAATAGTTCAGTACACATTTTAGCATGGGCACATAAGTCGGCAGTAGACTTGGGTAAATATTATTATCCCATTGTTTAAATGTATTCTATAACTTCATCAATATCTCATGTTTTAGGATTCCATTAATGATCGTTCATTGTCTCTTTTTAAATGATTTCCATACATTCATATCCATTTTATCATTCCTGGAATACTTGTTGTATCTAAGAAGACATTTTGGGGTAGACTTTCGTTCTAAATTACTCGCTTTGTTTTCGAAAAAAGCAATTAAGCCTTTTTCTGCTGCAGATTCTGAATCCCCTTTTCCTATGTTTTGTGTCATCCTTAAAGACAAATGTCTTCTTCAACACAAACTTAAATTCTATTGAGGCCCGATGTACCCAGCGTTTTCTTTTACATAAAACGGGATAAGAGCAAGCATAACTTCAGAAGATTCTAAATATTTGTTTCAAAGGCTATCGATATTTTGGTTAGAAGCCAATTATTACATTTTATGAACGTTTAAACCAGAAGAAGTCCGCGAACTGAGTGGCAGTAATTCTTTTCCAGTCTCTGGCACATCTAATCTCGCCAACATAAACATCGTAGTTGACCAGACTTTTTTAAACCTTCTAAGAATTGTCAGTTTCCCGAGCTGTGTTCCTAATATTTTGGAACGATTCCAATTGAGCACTTTATTATGGACACACTTTAAAACGCTAATGTTACATGGTTTCGTAAACTCACTGGCGAGATCCTGTTATGTTTATTGTTTTTCAGTTCTTTTTGCATAAGGATTCGCTGGTGCAACCACGTCTACTATAATACTTTACACTGTCATAATGATTTGCTCGTATTACCATCATGGAGGCACGGTGGCGTAATAAATAGCGGATCGGATTCGGATTCGGAAACTCGAATTCAAATTCCAGTCTAATTCATTACATTCATTTACATGATACTGCCCTTGGGAAAAATATAAATACATCTCTTCTCCTCCAGCTATGGGTTGAATAGCAGGACAGACAGAGTCCTAGAGCATTTGTTGGCAAGCGGTTAAAAGAAGCATGAGGGACTAGTGTACGGACCCAGGTTGACCAAGACCATATTCCGTATCGGCTGTCGCTCAAGAGCTTAGTGAGAAGATGGGCGCCGCCAAGCTATCGGAAAGCACACTGAAAGGAAGAAGAATAAAATCTGTTCCTTCTGCCCGACAATTAAAAGAGTTGAGGGACTGGTAAGGATGATGATGATGATGATGATGATGATGATGATGATGATGATTAGAATTTTTCAGCAACATTTTTTTGCTGCTGTGAGATTTCAGGTAAGAAAGTAGAAGAATGGGATTTCCCAATAGTTTAAAATGCTATTTCTTAAAAGTATGTATTAATCATTCTTCTGAGGGCAAGACAAAGACAAAGAGCGAATTCACAAAAGAGGGACGTTACTTAAATTAATAGCGTTTAGGGCTAAACATGAAAAATGCAGAAAATAGGTAAACTAATGTATTTTGAACGGAACATATGTATATCTATTCATTTAGTTTTCACAGTCTTAGTGTGCGTTGACTTTCATGAAGGAACAAGTGACAGCAAATCTCTTCAGCAATATCTACCATATACTGGCTGACTTTGATGATAATTTTATGGCTTTGTTTCTTTCTTGCATTACTAATTCTTCCAAAGCATCTACAGCCATTTTGGAAGATATTTTCATATTCACCTATAATTATGATTACAACATTAAATGTCTCTTATTCTCTTCAATTTTCTGATAAGATTTTGTTATTCTTCCACGTTTTTATTTTTATTTCTCTTTTCTTTGCCATAATGGCAGATATTTCGCTGTTTAAAATAACTAAATCCATTTTCCTCATCACGATTGGATGGAGCGTTCGTAGTTTAAAGTCCCAAATGATTGTACATATTCTTTTCAATAGAATAACTTTTGTTTTTTGCATACACCCATAATTTACATATATCAATGATTTATATATACCAATGATTTGCATATACAAATGAATTTCATATACTGATGATTTACATATATCAATGATTTGAATATACTAATGATTTACATATACTGATAATTTGCATATACCAATGATTTACATATACCAATGATTTACATATACCAATGGTTAACATATACCAATGATTTGCATATACCAATGACTTTTTATACCAATGATTTACATATATCAATGATTTGAATATACTAATGATTTACATATACTGATAATTTGCATATACCAATGATTTACATATACCAATGATTTACATATACCAATGGTTAACATATACCAATGATTTGCATATACCAATGACTTTTTATACCAATGATTTACATATATCAATGATTTGAATATACTAAAGACTTACATATCCCGATAAGTTGCATTTACCAATGTTTTGCATATACCAATGATTTGCATTCACATGCATCCCTGCTATGAATCCTATTCTTCATACTTTATATCCTTCCCCTGATTATATGTCCACCAAACTATCTTCGCAAAGCTATTTCTAGATTTTTGCAGGCACACTAATAAGAATAGTTAAATTCTTTATATTCCATATTCCTCGGGTTTTCTATCAAGGTCTTGCTAGCTTCCTGTTTGTCTCCTACCTCCAAGTTTGTTTTGATGTCTGGGGAAACAATGACGTCAACCGGCTAATAATTTTTCTACCTGATTCGATTGACTGCATTTGGTCCGCCGAACAGATTTTTGGCATTTTTTTTTAATTTCAATCTTCCAAGGGCATTTCTTTTTCATTTCTCGGACAAGTATAGTTTTCTGTATATATCATTCGTTAGAAAAATTAAGTTACACTCATTTCTACAATTTTGTTGTTTATCATTTTTTCTTCCCAAAAATATCTCTATTAGTATATATTTGGCTCTTAAATAAATTGTTGCATTTGTTTATTAATTTTAGTATCGTTCGTAAGAATTTAGACATTCATGTGAGATCTCTTTTGCTGATCGTTAAAGACTGAGTGGCAGCAGGCCACCTTTAATACCCAGCACCTTTAAAACTATCAACGAAAACCGTGTATTATATGATCAGTATACTTCCTCGAATTTCTCTTTTAATCTTGATTTTATTAATGTTTTCGTTCGGTTGCTACTGCATCTGATACAATGGGCTATATCATAACCTTTTGAATCTTCTAGAAATGTTATGCTGTTTTACCACTTTCTTTCTCTCTCTCTTCTACATATTCACTTTCTAGTCTGCTAGCAAAGGCCCTTCTGTAATCTGACTAGTACTTCTATTCCATAATTCCCGATTATCAGACCGGGATGGCTGCTGTATTCTGTTCAGATATTGACTTTCCTCAACATTATGTGATCTCTAAGTAGTAAACAGCCGCCTATTTCTACTGATACCATTTGTCTACAAGATCGGGTATGATTAGCATTATTATTTTTGTCGTTATTGTCATTGTTATTTTTCTTATTGTTGTTGTTATCATTGTTAGTGATATTGTTTTTGTTGTTGTTATTATAATACATATTGTTGTTGTTGTTGTTGTTACTCTTGCTCGTATCATTACTGTTTTTTGTTGTAATCATGCTTGTTTCTATTATTTTCATTGTTGTTTTAGTTGTTGCTGTTGTTATATATATACTTGTTGCTAATTTTGCCATTATTGTTATTTTTGTTGTAGCAGTTACAGCAGTTTTGTTGTTGTATTTGCTGTTACTGTTGTCGTTGCTGCTGTTGTTGTTATTGAAGTTGTCTCTTTCGCCTTGGATATGTAGTCTTGTTTTTGCCTTTTACTTCCCCAGCAAA
Organism: Acanthosepion lycidas; assembly: GCA_963932145.1. Classification (NCBI taxonomy): domain Eukaryota; kingdom Metazoa; phylum Mollusca; class Cephalopoda; order Sepiida; family Sepiidae; genus Acanthosepion; species Acanthosepion lycidas. The sequence goes on along the minus strand of OZ010584.1, from coordinate 117,689,367 downwards.
ACATTTCTACGCTTTCCTTTCGTTCATTGTTCAAGCCCACGCGTTATCTTGCCAAGTCGCGTGTGTGCAGCGAAGGGCGTTTCCGTAAAGCGACGGAAGTCTTTCAGACTGCATCGAACACAAAAGCAAATCACCTTCCCAAATTCTCTCCGTTGCAACTCGTTCGTTTTTCTTCAGAAACAATTGAGCGTATTATGTCCGACAATAATAGGAAAATTGATTTCACAGCTTCAGCTTCGCCACTGCCTCGCCCTGTGATTACGGATAGAGAAATAGTAAGATTACCTGTTTTCTGTTGCAGACAATTTTTACGTCTTTCCGATCTGTTAATAATAGCTTTAATTGTTCTTGTCATATTTATAATTGTTACCTTTCTAGTTGTTGTTGTTGTTGTTGTTGTGTACTGCTGACGTTGTTGCCTTAATTCATGAAGACTCAAGTTGATCTGGTATTTTTATATGGTACCAATAAGAGTTCTTTCTTGTACTGCGTCTTGAAACACTCGGACGATACATGCTTTCATGGAAATCATTCATTAGTAAGGGGAGGAGATGAGACGAATGTGTTTGTTGCGGAAGGTGCGGGAGAGAATAGGAAAGATGTTCGCTGATCAAGGAAATGGTTTGAAAGAATAGAAACATGGAAGAATTCTAAAGATGGAAACGAGACACAAGACTGTAGAGAGATGAATATATGAAAAGGAAAGAAGTAAATCTTAAGGAATTTTATGAGGAAAAAAAGAAGCTAAGAGAGAAAAGAAAGCAAAAAGAAAATTGATTACAAATGAAGAAACGAATTAAAGAAAACTTAAAAATAAAAATAAAAAACGGATGTGTTTTTAAAAAATAAGAACGAGCCATTAAAATAAATTCTTCATAGGAATGAAAACTTTAAACATAAGATAAATGAATGTTGAGAAAATGAATGAGAACATGCAAATTAGAAGCACTGAAAGAAAATGAAATATAGAAAATGAAGAATGATAAAATTACGAAGGTTAAGAATGAAGAAAATATATAATAAAAAATATTTTGAACATGAGAAATGATTAAAGAAACCATGAATGAATGAATGAAAAAGAAAGAAAAAATGAAAGAATGAACGAAAGAGGGAAAGAAAGAAAAAAATGAATGATAGAAAGAAAAAATGAATGATAGAAAGAAAGAAGGAAAGAAAGCATGAAAGAAAGAAAGAAAGAAAGAAAGAAAGAAAGAAAGAAAGAAAAAAAAGAAAGAAAAGAAGAATGAAAGAAAGTGTTGTGGTAGAATCCATCTAATTTGCATAGTGGAGTACCGACCATATAAATATGGTTGGTACCGGGAAGAGACGGGTAGGAATCAGGAGATTCAACCAGAGACTCTGCCCGACTGCGACTCAGTCCACATTCTCCAGGAACTGTCTTCCCAGGAAAATACAAAAGACTATATGTAAATATTGTGTACACTTTCTTGTTTCAATACATTTTGTTCTAAGTACATTTTGTGTTGCATTATTATTCCATGCATTAGTCAAGTTTCAACAGAAAGATATAAAGAAAGAAAGCAGCAAGAAGGAAAGAATGAAAGAAAGATGAAAAGAAAGAAAGGATTAATGAAAGAAAAATAGATAAAATAAAGGAAGAAAACATTCTCGAAGAGATAGAGGAATGAAGGAAAATGAAGAGAAAGAAACATCAAAAGATCAAGGAAACACCAAAAATGGGTGAACTGAGAAATTGATTGAAAAGCAGTAATTAAAAGTAAGACTATAACGACGATGTTTACTGAGGCAAAATGACTTAGAATTAATGAAAATAGAAATTTAAAAATGCCTACGTAGGAAATTGACGCAACAAACACACATTTCGATTGACATCGTTAATTTAAATATAACTAACATTTTCTCTGATAAATCTAATCTTTATTTATGATAATATTCAGTCTGTACCAAGCCCAAAAGCCACTCGATGTAGAGGATTACCGACAAGCGCCACAGTTTATTGAACAGGTTATTATTAGTAATCGGAGACGATTCCACAAAGTAACTCTTCATTGGAAGAATCTGCTCGAATGGCACTTACGTCTCATCAATGGAACATGAATGGAATTAAGCTAGTTTGTATGGCATGTCGCGTCTTAACTATGAAGGTTAAAGCTGATGGAACTAAGGAATGTAATCCGTCTGAATATATATTTACTGGGGTATTACATGAAGACTTTCCATGAAAATAGCGATAGATGAGCGAGAAACTTGTGACGTTTCATCTGTGTGAAAGGTGGTTGCAAGATGAAAAATTATTCATTACCCTCAAGGACACGGAGAGGGTCTTGAACTCTATAAAGACTGGAAAGTATGGACTGGCGTCTGGAGTCCATATATGGTAGCAGTAGTCCGTTTTCGGCCTGATTTGCCTCTCGTAAATGTAGAACATAGCTGGAGGACTCAGGAAGCGACTTTATTCCATTATCAATAGCGATGTAAGATTTCCACCTGATTTCTGGATTGAGGAAATAGGGGCTCAAGGTACGAAGCCTCTCTGAAAGCACACCCGTTTCAATGCGATACTTGAGTATTCAGGGTCGGGTCGTTGATGATGGAGGGTCCATAGTTTTGTTTTTGATGGATTGAATATGAACAGCCATTTTTAAATCACTGTTAATGCAAGGCCAGAGAAGAGATCAGTTTTCAGGGTCTGGGTATTTTGATTTTTGGAGGTGCACCTATATACGATTGTACAATCAGTATAGATAGTTACAGATTATTCAGAATATATACTTAGGCAGATCATTTATTAAAGTAGAAAGTTGCTGATGATATCACGGAGTAAACATGGGAGTAATGACAAGGTTGTAGAGAAAATGGAAACAAAAAGAAAACTTTTACTTAACATCAGGAAGAGACAGCTGAAACTTCTAGGGCACATAATAAGGAAAGAGGCCTTGGAATATCTGTTTCTAAGTGCAGAGATTGAGTGGGACATTGGAAAACAACGCATAACATATTTTAGAAAAGAAGGGGGCGGAATAGCGTTTAGAAATAAAGAAAAGAATTTATTTAGAGCTGCAAGGGACAGGAAATTATGGAGCGTCATGATCATCATCATCCTGAGGGTGGGGGACACGGAACATAAAGAAGAAGAAAGTGGATTGGGCCGAGAAACGTGCTCTCTGGAACGCCTGTGTTGGTTTAATTCGATTCCAACCAACCATGATGAAATTTAAAACATTTTGTTGTAAAATAAATACTTCAATTGAAAGAGAAGAAAAAAGAAAGAAATAGCTAATAAGATTTATAAAATTTCCATTTACCATAACACGAAAAACATTCTCGGTGTTATTAATCCTAAAACTCAAGTGACCGTCAGACTATGTAAGAAAGATCAACAATGAGATCCTAAGGAATTGCAAACAATACCCAACAATACTTCGTTCTTCAAATAGGATATCTGAGTATGTATTTATAGAAAGTAATATAATAAATAAATTATTTACCTACGAAAATCAGGCTTTCCGAGCATGAAAATAATTATCATAGGTCACATATCTAATAACAATAATATAAGAGAAGTATTTGCATAAGAAATTACTGCTTGATGTACCTGCGGTAAACAGGTAAACATCACAATAATTGAACAGTCGTAAAATAAAAGAATCTTTACATATGTCTTAATCAGAAATTAATGAATAAAATGTAAATGTGTATATTTTATACTATTTACATTATTCGGGCTATTGACCTCATCTTTGTCGCCATATTTATTACAACGTTTCCGCAGAGGAGAATTAACAAGAGATAACTGATAACAGACATCCATTAAACATGGTACGTGGAACTAGAACAGTCTACCCCAGAGGGTTCAGTTCGGCATTTCAACAACCTGAAGAAGTCTGGAGCATACAACGGCCGAGATGTTGTAATAAAATGACGACATTGATGAGGACAATAGTCTGAATAATGTAAATAGTGTACATAATACCTCATCTCAGAAATATACACAGGTGTATATTTTAATACTGTAAAGAAATGGTTCATTAAAAAATCAAATAGGACATTTAAGGCATTTCGTCTGAAAGATCGAAACGAAGATAGTTTTTAAAATTGAACATGTTACTGTGACATAGATCTTACATAGGAGCGGTCAAGAAATGCCTGCTAAGAACATCGATCAAAAGACATAAATGACGACCCTGAAACATACCAACAAGAAATGGTCAGTACATGCTGTACCCTACAACGTAACAAATACTATGGGTACATGGTAGCAGCTCTAACAAACTGTGATTACAAGAGGATAACAGTACTCAGAAAACAGTATGCCTACCCTATGTAAAGGGATTATCGGAGAAAATACAAAGGATCTGTGGTCCATATAACATCAAGGCAATCTTCCAAGGTGGTTCAACATTTTGCAGACATCTCATCTGAGTAAGATCCCTCATAGAGGAGAACATGAATAAGAGCTGTGTGTACGCCATCCAGTGCAGCTGTTGTAGGAGAAACAGGCCGACTGCAACACAAGATGAAATAGAAAAACCAGGCTTATTTGACTACGTATGGAGGGAAAAGGGTGATTACCGTCGCTTTTGGAATGAGACTGAATTAATAGACAGAGAGCATCACTGGAAAATACGAAAACTTAATTAATCGGAACTTATGCTAGGCCTCAAAAATTTTCGGAGCCGACCAAGCATAGAAATGAATACATTATGGGAACCAGTAATAAAGAGTGACAGAGAAAAACAATGGATATGAACAAAAATTGCAATATAAGATCTGGTAAAAAATGCAGTAATAATAACAGAAAAATTGCAATATGAGCACGGAAAAAAAGTGATTGGTGAGACATTAGGCTTATAAACCCCAAAAATTCTCTGCACGAATTTCATCAAAGTTGTTTGAAATCCAATTCAAAGCCGGTGTTTAGATCCAGAGACTAGACCCAACTAGAGTTGTAAGTTCAATACCAGGCCACAGCTGTGATATACACAACTAGGGCAGTTGAATTAAAGGGAAACAACAGGGTTTTCGCTTCGAAATTCCAATGACCCGAAGAAGGCCGAAGCATGCAAATACCGAAACGTTTTGAATATGTCAATGAGAATAACAGTCCGAATAATGAAAATCCTTGTCCATATAGGGGCATGATAAAACGCTGAATTTCTTCGTTTCTCGCGTTAACTACAGTAGAAAATAATTTCTCGCTTTTTCCCATTATTTTGTCAGAAGCATAAAACGGAGAATAAAAGAAACTAGATAAAGAAAGAAGAATCATATTTCAGATGAAACAATAAATAAGATAATATTTGGAAAAATTAATTACAATACTATGAAAATACACCAAATAACGTTTCGGCAGTTGTACGCTCAATTATTAATCATTTCGCCTCAATCAAAGCAATGAAGACACTAAGACGCAATGTAAGTGCTAAGTAAAATATAATTAAAAAGAATAAACAATAAAAGAACAGGAATTAAGAAGATAAGATAACGATTGATATTGCATCAAAGTTGAATGGGAAGTAAGTGGCCGAAATTAAGTTCTATAACAGGAGAAGAAACTATTACCATAGAACTTACGGTTACATATAGCCATTTCAACCCTGAATTGATGCGACTTTGCCGCTAATCTGTAAATGAATTTCAATTATTTCATATTATTAAATATATGTTCCATTGAGGAAAATTCATCAAAACATTTGAAAGTATATATCAAAAACGCACAAAGCTACGTTAGGGCGTCAAGAAATATACTGATGATGATATGCCAGGTAAAGATCATTAACTTTGTAGATTTTCTTTTATTTCATCAAGAATCTCTAAATACATATCAGAAACACCTGATCAGATACGGCAGCAATATTTAACGCATAGATGAAAGCAATATAAAATTCAAATAACTGAAAACATTTAGAGTCAGGAACTAGGTAGCCTATTTCCCCAAATTTTATTTTCATCGGAGATTAAGTCTATTTCTTTTATATTGCCTTCATCAATACATGCACTCGAATCACTTGCTTCTAAAATCTACAATCAATGTCCACTTAGCATGATGAGTTGCTTTCATAACATGTCCATATGCAATTTCTAAGATTACAATTTTTTACTGTTTTGCCAGTAACATTTATAATTTCATTCTTTTTTCAAACTCCTTTCATCATTGCTACTACGGCTATACATGCACCTTCGTCTGTTGCTAATCGAATAGATACTAAGACATCGCCAAGTTTTATGTCGAGTAGTTTTTTTCGATTTATTAAATTAAATATGAAAATCTACAAATTTTCGTTTTTGTTAGTTTATGAAATGAATTCCCCGGTCCATAAAAATATAATGTATATAATCTATGGTAGGTGTGGCTCTGTAGTGTGCGTGTGGAACATGATTGGTTTTGGTGAATAGCAGTTGTCGGAGAGTCAAAGACTCTGACAAATATGATAATCAATTTTAGAACGTTTTCACCGAAATGCGAGATGGTTAAATAGTTGGGAAAATTATTTTTTTCACAAAAGTAAAACTAATTTTACACGAAATCATTTAAAGAAATATTATCAGCGATGGCGCGAAGAAGCAGATGCGAAATAAAGTCTTTGAAGTTTTACACGCAGGCACATCTATTGATGAAAAGCATAGTTACTGGAGATGGTGTAAAACTGCTGGCAATGTTCTCTATTTGGTTATCTTATTTTGAGGAAATGGCGAAGGTTGAAATACGTATCTGTTCAGACATTAAACTAAGGACAAATATAATTGCGAGTATAATAATAATAATAATAATAATAATAATAATAATAATAATAATAATAATAATAATAATAATAATAATAACTCATATAAGGAAGGTCGGCATTATCATGAAACCTGGAATCAAAATAAAAGTGATGAAGATAATTCGAATTAGGCATAAAATAATGATTCTTGGTTCATAATAGATTTTTAAACAGTGGTATATATAAATATTAATATTAGTAGTAATAAGTTTGTTTGTTTTTTGTTTTTTTTACGACAACATTTTTTTCTGGTAATATTTTTGTTTTGTCAAAAATCTATTTCTGTTAATATATTTTCCTCAAAATGTATAGCTGGTAATATTATTTTTTCAAAAAGGTATTGTTGGTAATATATTTTTTTTTCAAAAACGTGTTGCTGGTAATATTTTTTTCTTCAAAAATTTATTTCTGGTAATAATTTTTACAAAGTATTTCTGGTATTAAAACCTATTTTTACTCTATTTTAATGCTTTTTACCTCAGTTTCGGGGTTATTTATTCGCCCATAGCTGGGACCCTAACAGGTGCTACCACCACGGGTCAGGGTAAACCTGGGATCACCAGCAATTAAGAGGTGGTTCCACGCTCCTCAAAGCCTCCTGATCAGAGGCTTTACTATTGGAAGTATTAGGTTGGTGCAAAAATAATGACGTAATAATGTCGTTTTTGACATTAAAAAATAGGTCAAAAAACGACATTATTACTTCATTATTTTTGCACCAACCTAATAGCTTATCGTCTTACCTTGGACGTGGATATAGTTTATCGTCATACCCAGGACGAGTAGTAATAGTATATGTAGTAGCAGTATACACATTAGTATTACAATTAGTATATATAGTCAATTCATCACCTGCTCACTCCCAACCTCAAATGAAATGCGTATATTCGTAACATTGCAAAAGTTTATGAATGAAAGGTCGGTTCATTGTACCGTGCCAGAAAATACGAAACTCCTGCTGACCTGCTCTGGTATTATAAGAATCATATATTCCAAAGAATTGAGTATTGCTGTCATATATGGGCTATCCAATCCTCACGATCCATTTTTGAATTCAAAAACAGTTCCACGGCCTTGTGTGTGATGAATTATTTACCACCTTACAACCCCTGTGCCACAGACAAAACGTCGGCAAACTTACACTACAATATCGCTATTGTTATGGCACATGTTCGGACGAGTCACATGCCATAGTGTCACCACACTAGATCCCTCAGAGGTAGGATCACCACCGTACTCACGATGGCAAAACATCCCCATTCCTTGCCCTTTTTGTATTTTTTATAAAAAGCAAGTTCAAATAAGACAACTTATCTCCCAGAACGTTTACTTTGTGGAGCCAACTTCCAGAAGAATGATTCCCTGACTATCCTGGTCTCTCTATAAGTCCAGATTTGACTGATATCTACCCTACTCGTCTTCATAATACTCTCTTACTTTATCCTTCCCTACTTACGATCTCACTCAGTAGCCCTCTACCTTGAGAGCCACTTGGGTCTAGTATTGGGTGTACTATCAGAAAAAAAATTATTAATATTCATTTTAATGATAGCTCTTGTCATTCTAGCAGTATATAAGTAGTACTTTTATATAGTAAATGTAGAGCTACTTTAAATAATGTTAGTAGTTTGCAAATAGTGTTAGCTATTTTTCTAGTTTTCATAATAGTTTTAGTAACTATAGATGTCATAGTTTTTAAGGACACATGGCACAGTGGATAAAGGCGTTAGTTAGATCCAGTGACACGAACCAAAGAGTGTGAGTTCAATACCCGGTTAAGCCGGTGGAGAACTTTCGGAGGTAAATTAACAGGAGATAACTGATAACTGACGCCCATTAAACATGGCACGTGGAATTAGAACAGTCTACCCCAGTGAGCGAAATAAATAGTTTAGTTCTACCTTTAAACCACTTGAAGAACGCCGGAGCGTACAATGGTCGAAACTTTGTAATAAATATGGTGACAAAGATGCGGACAATAGTTCGGATAATGTAAATGATTTTAAATTGAAAATTTCCTACTTGTCACATTTTGAAAATCATTTTTCAGAAAAATCCAACTTTTACTTGGTTTCGATTACCAACCACATTTGCCAGTGATAGAAACTAAACTAGCTTATTGAGCATTCATAACTGATACATTATAAACCTTTTTTCATCATCATAATCAATATCTGCGGAATATGGTCAATCATGATTCCAGTCTCTGCAAGTAGAAGGAATGTTTTCATGTCATAAATCGTCCATTCTCAAAGAAGAAAATAAAATTCCTAAAAGGATATCTGAACAACTGAAGGAATTTGGAAAAATATCTAGTTTTACAGAAATTAACGTAATCTGGCAAATAGATTTTGGAAAGAATATGTTACGCCATTCAGTAGGGTCACTATATGAATTACGTGCGTTTTGACGGAAATACTGGAAAATTGTCAAAATCTAACCAAATGACAATATATAAGATTTTCTTTCTTTTTTTTTTTCTTTTTTTTTTATTCCTTCTTGGTCGGACTTGGAGTATTTCATTATCTTCACTTGGCAATAAGCTTCCATTATTAATCACTAATGAGAAACGCAGCTATCTGGGACACCTAGCTATATTAGAGAGTTACAATAATAGCAGAAGTTAAATAATGCTAGCAAGAAAAAAGACTCGCCTTGACTTCATTCTTTTACATTGACTGTTCCAAAAGGAGATTTTTCCTGATATTTTTAAATGACATTTATTAACAAATTAAATAAAAACACCGGCTATCTTTTTTTCTATTTTTACAATGAAAGAATGAAACATCTATTTATTAATTAATTTTTGGCAAATATTCAACTTCAAATCAAGATTATCTTTTTTTTTTTTATCTAACTGATCTACAAACATTTTGTCGACCTTGTATCAAAGACTGTTGACGTCCTGAATTCGAAATGCTTCGAAAATGACATATTTAAAAATTCCCTTGGGCGTTAAAATCAGGATTTAAAATTGAAGTTTTTACATGAACTTAAACAGCAGTCGTTGCTACTGTTTCTTGAATTATTCATATGCCTCAGGTACCATCCAGGCACGAATCGATGGATTATATATTTCGTCTTATTTTCGAAGAGATCAATACAATGCTATTTCTTCATATATCCACAGCAAATGGAGTCAATAAAATAAGTGAAGCCTGAATAATCACTAGCTTCTGATGAGAGAGAAAAAACGCGTGCCCCATATACTAGCAGCAAGATTTTACTGTGTGCCTATTTGCTTTAGAATGGCAGCAGTATGGCTAGATATGTTTTCCCTGTTCGTTACTGACTCTGTCAACAAATTAGATGAGCAGTTTCTATAATAATGTCATGGTAATTGTTCTGATGAGTTTTCTTCCTTAATAACTAGACTTTAGGAACATAAGTGAAATACTAGATTGGCGGGTAGGTCTCACAATTCTACATTTCAAATGGCTTCAGTTTCTTCTCTACCAATTCGCGCTTATGAAACTCTCTTCTGCTTTCTTGCTTTCCAGACAAATTTGATCTCCAAAGATTTAAATGCAATGTCAATCGTTACCTTCTGCCTTCATAATTCCTGTTCTTTTATTGTTCTGTCTTAATAACATTGTCTTTTTCTCATATTCTCTCTTAGCAACACTTTTCGCCTTAGTGGCTTTATTACTTTGCTTGTGGTGAAAATGTTTTTTTTTAAAAAAACGTCTCATCTCAAGATAATTATTATTGTGATTTTACGTGACATAGATTAACAATGGAAGCTTATTCGTCGAGGAAAGTTGTATTAAAAAACAAAGTTAATTTCGAGAATAGATAAGGCCAGCCATGTTAATATTCATCTCGAAAATAAAAGTACTGCATCAAACGCTTGAATACATCCATACGCACAGAATATGAAAATTGTTCAAAAGAGTGTGTACGAACATATTTTTGCGAGTTGATTTTTTTTTAATTTCTCCTGCGGTTTTGTCATCTCTGTCTGTTTTTGCCATTTTTTAAATATGTTAATCTGTCTTTGACATGAAGTGTTTTTACTAAAACCAAATTTTCTAATTTAACGAATAATGAAGAAGAGGCGAGTAAGAGAAAATTGGCTCTGCATTTCCAGCTGCTATGAAATAGGAAATGTAAATTCAGTCATGAAAAATAAATGATATTTGAATTTTTAAATAGCTTTTTGCTAGATCATCAAAAAATAGAACATAATACGAACTAATGCATATATAATTTACTTTTGCGAAGTACAATGCGCCTCACATTATAAGCAACTTTATGTTTTATCAATACGTAAAAAAAAAAAAATATTTGTATCTATAAATTAATTTGCTGACTGATAGAAACATCTATTTGCGCAGTTAGTACGAAAGTTGGTTTATTTTGCGCATATGTAAAAAAAAAATATAATGGTAGCCATCTTTCGAAAGCTGAAATAACAGATATACAGTGAAGCTGTGAGCTTGTCGCTTTAAAATGGATCTAAACGTTTATTTGACGGACAAAGGGAACATTTAATAACTTCAGACACTTAGATATGTTGGAATAACGTTAGAAATTTCAAAGATGATTGGCAGATAAAGCTAAAGTATTGAACAGTCGTTGAAGATTCAGGACGAATCAGATTTAGGCCTAATAAGAACAAACCAGAGTTAGGCCTAATATGAACGAACAGTAGAATCTATCTCACTGATCTGCATTTCATATGGAGAGATACATTATGAAAATTCGTTTTTGTCTAATTATGACGTTTGTTAAACCCTTCAGAAGAGTATAAAAAGCACAAGATGTCAGATCATAAATCAAGTAGCAAAACACGTGAGGACGATTTCAAAATAATTATATTAAAAATCTAATATGATGGTGATATAAAATATATGAAGACCAATTTTGCAGCCATTCACATATGAATGCTGTCTTACCTCGATAGGGTATGAACATTTGTACACTTTTGTCTATTCAATATAGACCTACGCAATAAAGACGTTTGTACATTTAGGTAGTTGTAATGGTGTAAGAATGGGACGTAAGAAACGTATATTATCAGAATATCTAAGATAGTTAAATATTGACATTTGACTTGAAGAGGTTAAGGTCCTAGAGATAGACGTGCCTTCCTCTTAGGAGTCTGTTCCACAAAGCAACAATTCTTAATTTGAAGAAAGGCTAGAGTGGTAGAAACAACCTATGTCTTAGTCACAACATCATCTGTGATAAAGTATGTGGTACAATCTGGTGTTCGGCGACCATACTCGTTGCTCTTTAATTAGCCGTATCGGTTTTGTCGTTGTACTAATCTCCACAGTTGTCTGTCTATAATGAAATCACACTCTTTCTGTTTCTTGCTGACGTCAAGTCAGCCTATTTTCACCAAGAGAAAATTTTTGCGTAGTATTAAACAAGACAGCGCATATGGTCTATACTTGTTGGTTTTATTGTCCCGAATTGTGCCGACAAATTTTCAGTGGCGGAGAAGATGAAATGAGTTAGAGAAATTCCCTACTCTTAGCATTTACAGACCTGTCTGTTAGCTACGAAGTGAAAATTCTCAAGGAAGTATATTACAGTATCTTTTTTTTTTATATCAGGATAATGAAAAGACGCCGAATCAAACTTTTTCTTTGTTTTTCCTTTTTACGGGACTTTTAACCGTAAACTGATTCAACAGAATATATCGTATTTCTGACGTAAAATATATTTCCCATAACTAGTGTGGCTGTTTATTTTTTATGTATGTGAATATTTCTTCCTATAATTTAACTTGTTTTCCTGTATTTTATACACCCTATGATAATATGACAGGTGTCAAATTTTGACTGGGGATGTAACTTATACATTTAAAAATAGAAAAATATTTTTCATCTGAAAACAAAGCGATACCATGAATTTTCTGGTGTGAGAGGGGGAATTGTAAGCTTGCATACAATTGTTAGGTACGCTCGTCGTTATTTTCATCAGGACTTTTGACTTCAGTTTTTTTTGTGTGTCAAATTTACCTGGCCTTACTTATCGTTATCTGTACCAGAATTTCGAATTGTCTGATTCTTTACTCACGTCTACTGTTGTTCTATTTTTCCTTAAAACTTCCCGATTTCTCAGGTGTTAATTCTATGTTATTTTTAGCATCCTTCCATATGACCAAATCTCTATTGTCGCATGCTTCCTCTTCATCTGACTGTACAGTATTGCTTGCTATATAGAATTTGTATTACATAGCATTTCGACGATATTTTTCCTGTTTCTTAATAATCTGCTTTGTTTTTGAAAGGCATATTTCCCTATTCTAATGCGCCTAGGATTTTGATATCCCATTTTCCGTTGTCTACTGTAACATTCCACAAATAAATACATATTTCTTCTTGCTTGATTTACCGTCTCCAATTTGTTGCGCGCTTGTTCTACTGAACCTCTTGCTAACGACTATACATTCCGTCTTCTTAATATTGAGAGTACTTTCTTCTCGTCTTCATTACTAGTGTTCGCTAATAATAAATCTTGGTAGAAATTCTTGTTCTCTTGGAATAGTCTCGCTCCGTTATTATAGTTTTTCTACCTATGACCGATTAATGTGAGCTATCCTAAATATGGGACAGTGGACATTAATGGGCTAAATCGAGAACGTTCAACTTCTCACTTTAAGAAAGCTCTTTCCGACACCTCTTTGAAATATTACTCGGCCAACATCATTATTCTTGCGTTGTTTAATCTTGTAACGGTTAACTGCGTCCTTGGAATGCAATCTGCGGATAGGGATACTGCCGGCAAAGAGACACTGTAATCGTTAATTGACCTGCAAATGGTAAGATAAAAATAAATTGGGCGAGAAAAAGGTGAAAAAAAAAGAAAAACTTCTGCAGACAGTAAATACGAATTAAGATCTCATGAACAAAGAGCTTATAGATATCTTCAGGAGAATGGATTTACTTCGGTGAACAAAGCCATTTGTCGTACACACCAATTAATAATATGAAAAAATAGAATGCTTAGATAAGCTAAAACATTTAGGCGAAGTACTCACCTTTATAGAGAAAGCACAGAGAAAATCTAACTAAAATTATTAAAAATTACACGCATATTTTGAATTGTAATATAGGATAGAGATTTAAAAAATGAATAAGTATAACTTAGAAAAAGCTAAGGAATATTCGGCAAAATATATCTGGAAGCATGAAGATAAAACGAAAAAGAAAAGACAACCATTCCCCACACTCGGAAAGCTAACAAAAATATTTTTTTGTTTTGTTCTTTAATCGGTATCACCCCATGCAAGGCAATAAAGCCACTAAGACACAAGGATTTACAGGGTGTTTGTAGAATTACACACAGAAACATTAATAATGATCGGGAAGAGCATAGAATATTCAAGAGGAGAGTCGATAGCGATTGACACTGCAGTTAAATTTTTGTAGATAAAAATTAGCTGAAAAGCATGGAGCCGAAAGTGAGTCCCACAAATAAAGCAGTAAAGCTACTAAGACACAAGGGTGTAGAAGAATTAGGAAGAGAAAGGTTCATAATTGGCGGAAAGAGAAAAGAGTAACAGAAGAATAGAAGACAGTCATTGACATTGCATTTAAATTTTTTCAGACTAAGATCAGCTGGAAAGCATAGATCTGGAAAGGAGTTCCACAATCTAGAAGTGCGAGAAAAGAAGATATTAGAATAGAGTTTACGGTTACATTTATCTAGATCAACTGTAAATTGATTTGATCTCGCCGCCAGTATGGTATTGCGCTTAAATTTTTCAAAAGTCTAGATTCTATAGCGAAGAGGCCAGCCGTACAATTACCATGAATGTATTTATAGAAAAGACACAGAAAAGAAACCCTAAAGTGGTCGGAAAGTAACTGAAGCCGAGCCGCTTTATTACGAAGCATTGTTACATATTAATGTGACAGATTGTCAACTGTACAAATAACTGATATTTAACAAAGTAAAACAATGTCATAAATACTTAAATTAAAGACACACAATTCTATGTGATTTCAATATTAGAACAGATGTCATTTCAGGCAAAATGTCGAGAAATTCTTCTTCTATTTATCGATGTGCAGTGTCGATTGAGAATGTGGGCGATCAAAGCAATCAACAAATACCTGCCCATAGTAACTCTTAGTAAAGTTTGCAATTTCAAAATAACTCCTCATTCCTGTTCTGACAACCATTTACACAGTCTCATTGGGTAGGTTATGCAATGTTTTCTTCTGTGTGCCTTCAATATGTACTGCGCGTGTCGAACTTGCCAAGCCCTCTTTTCTCATTATGTGTTCTAGAAATGTCAAATATCTCTTTTTTGATGACTATCGACAATTTTGCTATAGAAAATTTGATTGTTCTTGATCAAAGGACACAAACTAGAATGTACTTTCTAATAGATATGGCAGTCCCTACAAATTGTAACGTTTCGTGGAAGATCTTAAAACAAAAACTATCTAAATACAAGGATCTGGAAGTGGAAATTTCAAAAAGTGGCATATGAGGACATCAAGAATTTCCATTGCAGTTTCAAACCCACAGATTGATAGACACACTGAAGTGATTCCTGGTAGTCAATAACTTAAAGAAATACAAAACCTTGTACTCACAACTACAGCCACACATTACAAAGAGCTTTATCTATGTAAAATTTGGGCAATCTTTTTTTACAAACATTCTCAATGGAAAATATCATGAAACCATTTCTGACCTTAGGACTCAGGTTGGGAACTGAGAAGAAACATGCATACAAAAGAAATAATAATAAGAGTAAAACGTGTGTGCATCATCAAAGGTGTTTGTGATGGACGTATGGATTCCAAACTTTTGACAAATGGTATAAATGCAATCCAGAGAAGGCATTGGAACAATATGTACTTCAGACTGATAGATATATTGAACGCAAAGACCAGACATATACCTGCTTATAAATTCGGTTGATAAATGTGGCGTATCTAGTTCCCTTCTTTGAATGAAAAAGGTTGAAAAGATTGACCACTACTCAGAGTAGATATTGAGGAAATATGGATTACACATGCCTACATTTTTCTAGTTAAGCGTGGAGCATTAGTGTCGATTCCAAAATCAACTGATGACATCGAAATCGCGCCCATCATAAAAATGTTAGAGAAAAACACGCCATCCTAGGAACAGCAAGATCATTTCGACGTGGTGTAATTGTTAGCAATCTTACCTCGCTAAATAAATTTCAACTGAATATTGAGAATGGGAATCACATACTTAACACCCTAAGTACAGCAAATATCTTTTGAATGGGCTTGGTATCTGAGGACTTAAAATCACGTATTATATCCTTATTCGAAAGCATCACCGTTGGTCGAATTGGGCACTTGTAGGTGGTGTAATGGTTAGCAAGCTTGTCTGTCAAGATCATTTAATACAGAGTATGAGTTCGATCCTCACTGGGAGTAGCATACTTTCTGCCTTGTACCAAGTCTAAGTTACGCTGAGTAACCCACCTGCAACGCGGGTCAGAAAATAATAATATAAAAAAATTCTCAAAGATTACGAAAACAGACATACATGGGTAGGAATTATAACTCCCTATTAACAGCACAAACACATTTTACTTAATTATAGGAACCAAAAGATGAAATGGTTAGAAAATTATAATTCAGAAGTTATCAAAAATCACCTCCAATATCGGAGAGGGGTAAACAAACGAAATGAGTCAGCCTACATCGCAAATGCAGGTTACATATAAGATAAGAATGAAATTAGATACATATTAGGAGAAGCACAGAATTAGCTTTACTCCAACCAAATGTTATTATATTAAGACTATGGGATAAAGCATATAAGAGTAAAAGTAAGAGAAACTAATGTAAAAAGCAATCTAAAAACAGACTGAGAAAGAACATGAAAACAGTCATGACAGTTTGGAGAGCATATCTATTGGATATCGTACAGGTAAATAGTAACTGATCTTTCAAAGTCAATGATACTTAAGCAAATACAAGCTGAATTAAAAATTTAAAATGTACGATTCCATAGGAGATTGAAATTTCGCGTGGGAAGAACTCATTCAAATACTGGGAACAAAAAATGCCACCTAAAGTAATCTGAATAGACGACTGCATGGGAGTTTTATATCCTTTTAATCTCATCCAGTCATCTATTCAAAATAGATGAAAATGCGAGTGAATTATGTCTACACTCGTAGATTATTGATTTATGCACCGTTTGTTTATTTTGTTCAAAAATCAGTGATGATTTGTGTAATCCAAAGCCGAATATCAACTAGAAGTTTAATTCTGCTAAAATGAACTGTAAGTAATTAGAAGGATTTTATACAGAGTGGTTAGTATTGGAAATGAGGATGGCAACACAATTCATTATTATCACAATTTGTATTTTTGACGAAATATTATAACTGTGCAGTGGTTTTGAACGTGACATTGGCGACATGGAGTTACAGAAAAAAGGTACTGTGATTCTTTCTGATGCGATTGATAAATGTTGAAAGAATTTACAATTTCAAATTAATTGCAAAAATTTATATTATTCGGACTGCAGCATTACTAAAATAATCTAGAACACTACGGGGTGTAAAAGAATATTAAATAAATATACCGTTACTGTCAATAAAACAAGTCAATTCAATACGCCTGGAAACTGAACGAGTACTACTACTACTATTGCTATTACTACTACTATTAATAATAATAATAATAATAATAATAATAATCGGACAGATAAAGAGAGCGGTAAAACTCATTTTGCTCTTTTTCGTACAATTTACAATGCATTCATATTCTTTCTTTATAATAAGTCTGGTCTGTAAGCCAAGTTTCTCGTCTCCATAGTTCACCAGTTGGCAATAGGGGACCAACGCCTAACATATCCGCAAATACATCCATTAAACTCTCTTAAACGAGGTCGGCACCTCAATTATTAGCTGCCATTATACTGAATGCCAGAACAATGCCTGTTCGTCTGTCCATTTAACTGACCAACTCTTTGAGAACCAATTTTTTCTATTATTTGACGTCTGACGATCTACAATCATCGCGGGCGGTACACATTTCCCAGTTCTCATCGATAATCTCAGGGACAACTTTGGATTGATTTGGACACACTGGCAGATCGAAGAGACAATAGTCTCATTTGTCAGTTTCTATTTTAAGGTCGGACTTTCAGTGGACTGAACACATTTGCAAATAAAAAGAAATATCATTCATGCATATCCTTTGCCTGTTCTCTCTGATAAGTCCTTTTCTCTTTTCACCTTTAGTTCTTAATCAAATCCGGTTTAACACGGAAATACATAGCAATGTAGAAAAGTTTTCCGAACGTCCAAGAATTGATTCCCCACCATAAAAAATTCTGATGCGTAGTCAGTTGTTCAGCAACATATTGCATTAACGCAGTCGTAATTATACATGCTAAAGAGAATAGTGAGATAAGCCGTTTCATTATAAGGAAACATTTAATATTCATTGACTGAACAGTTATCGTTTTTGACGATTAAAATTTATAAAATCTTTTTTTGAGTAAAATAGGTTTCTCAAGTCCACATTCGTATTTCTAGAATTGAGTGGAGTTCCCTTCCTGACCTTTCGCATAAAGTAGTGTGGAATGCCAACATATTCATCATGCCATTATTTCTCTCTTCGAATTATATGTGCTATCAATTTAGCTGTTGCTGCAGTTCAAAATTTCTAGATGATGTGCTTTCTGCTATTTGTTAAAATTCTTTATGATATTAGACTAATAACGGTTCACTGTAAGATAACGGTTCATAAGCTGGAAATCATTTTTACTGATTTGCCTGAGAAAAAATGATTGTATACAGCTGACAATGTAGACATTTCTCAACGTGTGTGACATTATATCTGGGTCACCCTGTCGCCTTGTTTGATTCATTCTTTCTTTTCTTTCCCTCTCTCACCCTCTTTCCATTTCCCCTCTCCATGTTTATCTCTCTTTCTCTTTCCCTCAAATAAACCTTATATTAATATCTCTGTATTTCTCCCCTGTTTTCTTTCCCCTTTTAATATTAAAACTTTTTTGTCCTTTTTCTCTCTTCTTTTTTTCTTCTTTTCCTTGTGTCTGAATAAAATGAACTCCATTATAACCTGGCCTGATTGTTTTTTACGGATTCTGTATTCATTATATATATATATATATATATATATATATATATATGTGTGTGTGTGTGTGTGTGTGTGTGTATATATATGTATATATGTATGTATATATATATATATATGTATGTATATATATATATGTATGTATATATATATGCGTGTGTGTATGCGTGTGTGTATGCGTATGTTAGTAAATAGGCACAACTAAATATGCACATGTATACACATAGTTTTGTAATACCTATAGACGCTTCTCTCTCTCTCTCTGTCTCTCTCTCTCAATATCTAGATTAATAGGTATAGCAGTGAAATAGACACTGGAATAGATAGATAGATAAATAGATAGATAGATAGATAGATAGATAGATAGATAGATAGATAGATAGATAGATATTAACCGTTATTTACTTGTTTTTAAAATTAATGTATCGTTACTATCCAAATTTGACATTCTTCAGTATCTAATAACTCTTAATCAAATTTACTATAGAAACAGAAAATTAAAAGGCACCGTTTGTCATGCACTGCATATGCTTACTAACTTACTAATATTTGTTCATCAAGTGAGGACTGAACCCATTACTGGTTGGCGTCATGAAATCCGACGTGCCAAAAATGATGTTAAATTTATTTGACGCTTTGACACCCAACATAAACAGTGAAAAATATGCTACGTTCTACAATCTAAACATAGATTAATTACGTTGATTAGGTACATGTGACACGAGAACATGTTAAAGGCCACCGGTATGGAAAAAGACTACAGTATTAACTTGAAAACAAATTAACGCTAAGTCCCATTTCAAATAATTATAGAGGTTAACTTTGACACGAAAAGCATTACACAAATGGGGAAAAATTAAGTATCAATACACTTAATCTTGTGAATAGCTGACACAAAAGATTGTATGGCAAGAATATATTATATTATTATCTTATCGGATTGTATAACTATTTCCATTTTGATAAGAGAAATATGTTATATACTTAATCAAATTTTCGACATTTTTTGGAACGTTTATGCTTTGGACAAGAAATGAGGAAGGTCTTTATGTAGTGCAAAGGAAGAAAGATTAAATAATTTAAATAAAACCGGGCATAATTAGGAGACATAAGAAAACCACATCTCTGATAGTACTACGAAAATAAGAACATGAAGAGAAAACAAAGGGACAATGGAAAGAACGAACCGATTCTGGTACCTCATTCTTCAAAGCTGAATCAAACAATGTAGAATTTCAGTTCTGACGTTAGAGGTTCGATAACTAGTTTCTCATTCCTATTTTATCGTTTTGATTTTTTTTTTTTTTGCTTCTATTTTTTTTAATTCTTGCCGGTTTTATTACTTTAATAACGTTTTCTGCTTTCAATAGGAAGCGCGGTGGAGTAATGGATAGCGGCTTGGAGTGAGGAATTGGAGAGCCCAGTTCGAATTCCAGTCGAATATATTACGTGTTAATACCCTTAAGAAAGGTATGAATAAGGTATATGGGTAAATATTATGAGAGTTAACTTGGATGGTAATTATCTATGTTTATAGCAACTGGTCTACTGCAGAAAGAAATGGCAACCTACTGCGGGAAAAATCTGCCTCGTCAGTCATGTATCGAAAGATACATGATCGCCTAAGCGTGTATCAAACATGGCACATAACTGACTGACCTCCAATAATATCTTCAATTGAAGAAAAATTCTACGTCCAATCCAGAACTAGTTATGAGATATATGAATGCAATTATATAAGCGTCTTCATAAAAGAATGAATTAGACACCATGACAAGATGCAATGGTTGTCACACTAGAACAATTACGACTAAGTAGTAAGTTTGGTCCTAAGCGGGTACCTCATACTTTCGGCCAGGTGCCACATCTATTCTACGCATAGAAAATCGTAATAAGAGAATTAATTGCTGTATTTGTGTAGAAATATTCCATAATTATCCCCAGAAAGGGAATGAGGTCTAGGCATTTTATCTTTTCTCTCCTACTTACAATGTAAGACCATTAAGTGGCAAAATAGGTGAAATATTGACTATTTCGCTGTTATACTAAAACTAGTAAATATATGTAAAACAATATTTTCATAATTTCCATCTAAAGTATATAATCTGCATTGATGTTATCCTGATATATAATTCATGAGTAAACATTTTCGAGGAGAGCTCTTAAGGCAAACATCATACCACAACGTCCCAGCGTATCAAGTCCCATAATCTCAGGAGCGCCGCATGAAATTCAGTCGCATGAGAACGACAAAAAAACAAAAAAAAAATCACTGACGAAGCCCATCCCTCTTGATGTTTTTACTTCGTGTTTTCTTTCCCCATTCAAAAGAAAGGATACCAGTTGGTTTTGCAATTTTCCATAGACGAGAAAATAGGTATGAGGCATTTTTTAAGGGCATAAGCGCTATGTGAATCGACCGAAAATTGAACTCGGCACACACAATTGAATTTCCACGCATATATATATATATATATATATATATATATATATATATATATATATATATATATATATATATATATATATATACTACCGCTTATATACACATTAAATGTGAATGTAGGTCAAGATAACAGATTCAAATTTAACCAAATTTCTGTTACAGATTGTAGCAACGGACAACTTAAATAAATATTTTCTTTAATGTCATTGATACGCCACCATCTATATAGTTTTGTTAGGTTTAAATCTTTTCGG
>OZ010584.1:117610356-117662856 GCA_963932145.1 Acanthosepion lycidas | reverse complement strand
GGAAGAGCTTCATTAGCAAAATGTTGCAACAAGCGATCTAACAGAACTCCACAAAGAATCTTATCGACAACAGAAAAACCGATATGCTACCATAATTTCCCGTAATCCCTCTCCTCTTTGCTCTTGTACAAAACAACCATGACCGCATAATTCCAGTAATGCTGAACATTGTTATTACTCCAGATATCTAGCAACAACGAATGATGCAGACGCAAAAGATTTTCTCTTTCCTGCATAATAATCTCGGCACGCATCCAATCCATTCCAGGTGACTTTCCACCATTAAGCTTTCTGACAGCACTTTCACCTTCCCCAAACGTTGGAAGCTCCGCGGGAAATTCTTTAAAAGGCTTTTCATGTACAGACTTGATAAACGCTTCGACAACCTCTGAGTGCCTATTGAGAAGCTCGTCAAAATGTTCACGCCATCTCAACAGAATATCATTGGGATATAGTAGTTTTTTTTCCATCTTTAGTCCTTAGAGGAACAGCAGGTGAAGTAGAATGCCTGTAGACTTCACGAAGTAGGTTGTACATGGCCTTACTAGACATCACGTCCGAAGCAAGCTGTATTTCATCAGCTTTGTCACTCTATCATTTGTTCTTCATCCCTCTAGCTACATAACAGCTTTTACTGTCTTTAACTTGGCCTTAATTTCCTCCTCATGGTAACCAAGTTAATTCCTATGAAGTAATGAGGAATGAAGTTTTTTTCTTTCAAGAGCTTTTCTATGTGCTTGTCATTATGATCAACCCAATCCTGATGCTTCTTAGTAAATTCAAAAACCTCAGCTCATGCCTCGTAAACTGCTTCCTTGAAAGATGTTCAGTTATTTTCACTTACCAAACATCCATCTTATCGACTAGATTCAGTCTAACCTCAGAAAAGTGCAGATGATTAACATTCAGCCTCTTTGGAAGTGATATTCTCTGAGTTTTTCCCTTTTACGGACAACAATCTTCACCACTTTCTCTTACCAGGCGATGGTCAGAACAACATTCAGCTCCACGTATCACAGACGCAGTACATAGATCCTGTACTTTACGGCGCCTCACAAGAACATAGTCAATCATCTGTTTTGATATAGGATGCATCCATGTTGTCTTATATTTGTTCTTTTGTTGAGAAATTGTGCTACCAACGAGAAGCTTTAGTTCCATGTGCATTTACAACAACAACAGACCATTGATGTTTCACTTTCAAACCCAATTTTTACCAAGAACTTTCCATGCCTCACAGTCGCGAACACCCGTGCATTAAAATCTCGAAGACTGAAATTTTTGTCTGCTATTAGTACTTTCCTAACAAGAGACTTTAGTTTGTCATAACAAACTTCCTTTTATTCATCTATGCAAACCAATTAAGGTTGCATATGTTACACATACTAGAGGAACTTTCATAGTGATCATTCTATCATTGACACCTGTCGCTAACTTACTAGTTATTGATGTCCTAATGGCAAATGCAACACCGGATTCTTTCTACAACTCCTTTCTTAGGCTCCAGAAAAAAGTATAGCCATCAAATTTCTGCATGAAATGACCTCTCCAAGAAAACTATTTTCCGAATTAAATTTCTTTAGCAACCACTGCAGAACTTCTTTCGGATCTCTGTACATTTGCTTCAACTTCAAGTAAAGTACGCATATTCCAGAACCAATATTTGAGTAGTTTGCACGCAGTAGCATGATGACGACGGTGCCCAAGCTGCGGCGCCCTAGGACATCTGCCGGGCCAGACACTTCCACATCTGGTTCGAGAGCCGTTATTGCAATTGACTTCAATAGTATGAAATGCCTTCATAGTAATTCAAGTTGCCTTTTTCGGCTACGGCCAGCCATACTTCTACATTAAGATGAGAGGTTCAGAAAAAGATCTCCATATATTAAGCAATACCTGGGTATGTAGTCTTTATAGTGAGTAAAGGCAGTGCACAGAGCCAGCCCCCGCTCTAAGATGATATCAAAAAGAGCAAGTTGACATCAATGGATACCATCAAGAGCCGCAACTGTTATATCAGAGTTTTTCTTCTCCTACATGTCTACCTTGAGTAAGACTAAGGAGGACATATCGGCGGGTGGTTTAAACGCGCTCTCAAGCACTACCTGAGCATTCCTATGTCCCAGTGACATTTACACTTTCGTAGTATTCTGACTCCAGTTTGGGAGAAAGGGTAACTATTTATCCATATCTAGGACCCTAACAGCTGCTACCATTCCGGGATAGGATGAACCTGACAGCAATTAAGAGGTGGTTCCATGTTCCTCAAAACAATATAAATATATATATATAACGAAATGGACAAAGTCCGACAATTTATTTATTAAAGACATTTTCATGTTTAACGTTCTTTTTATAGATACAAGTATTTAAGTAAATGCTATGTTTATAATAAACAGTATTAAATAACATTTACCGGCCTGAATGTCCGAGAAATTTTCATAGAAAATATTCGTTCTTTGACAGGATTTGAACCTGCATCCTATACGGAACCGTCATTTACGCTGACGTGCCTTACCGTTAGGCTAAAAAGAAGCGTTCGGTAGGCAAGGTCGAATTTACTGCTTATAAACTTCAATCTTCCATGAATCTCGAATATTCATAACTGCTCATGGCGTATCAAATGTAAACAAATGACGTCATATATTACGAAATGGACAAACTGCTTATAAACTTCAATGACGGTTCCGTATAGGATGCAGGTTCGAATCCTGTCAAAGAACGAATATTTTCTATGAAAATTTCTCGGACATTCAGTCCGGTAAATGTTATTTAATACTGTTTATTATAAACAGAGCATTTACTTAAATACTTGTATCTATAAAAAGAACGTTAAACATAAAAAAATGTCTTTAATATATATATATATATATATATATATATATATATATATATATATATATATATATATATATATATATAAGAAAAACCTCATTATAGATCCATTTAAATTGAGTTTTGTTGGCCTCTTGCACAACTTCACCCATAATAATCAAGGGCGTTGCAGAGTAGTGTGTTACGTGGTCAGATGTAAGGGGGATGTAGTCGCAAAAATTTTCTGACAGCCATGACTGGGTTCTCCTGCATCTGTGATAGGATGTAGTGTCCTGTAACCAGACATAGTGTCTTCCAACATCTATCATATTGACTTAGGCAACCCTCCTGTATATGTAGGACACCGGGTTGTGTTTGAGCCCCTCAATTCTTGAATGGGGCATAATGAAGAAAACCCGTGCATCTAGTTCAGAGAACACAATATGCAAGGTGGGAAAAGTTGGTGATATCCGATCAGTATAAGTTATTATATGAATGAACACTCACAGAGGACGAAGGTTTGACGTGATCGGAAGTTCATCCTGGTAAACTACAAGAGAGGGTAGAAAAAATTGTATTCGTGAATCATTTTTACTTCCCATATCTATTCCTATTAGGTTGGTGCAAAAATAATGACGTTTCTAACGTTAAAAAATACGTCTTATTTATTATTATTTTTGCACCAACCTAACACCTCTCGACAGCAGCCGGTGTATATATATGAAAGTTTTTTGTTTTGTTTTTTTTTAGAATATAGGTGAAACAGAAAGATGTTGCCTAAAGATGTAGGTGTCGATACGGCGGAAACAAAAAGGTTAGTTTTCCTGTATATGTTATTATATATATATATTATATTATTATTTTCCGGTATTATGTTATATATATATATATATATATATATATATATATATATATATATATATATATATATATATATACATATACATATACATATACATATATATATATATATATATATATATATATATATATATACACGCATATATATACATACATACATATATATATATATATATATATATATATATATATATATATATATATATGTATGTTTCTTTAAAAACTAACTCCATCCGCAGCGCATAATATAGCCTCATCCATGTAAAAAACGATAAAAATAATGAAGCATTATTAATAAAAACAAAACAATAACATCATCTATGAACACGGCCACAATGCGCTGATTGTGTTTGGAAAATAAAACCTTCCTATAATTCTAGATGAAGACATGAAAAATTCACACATTATCCTTGATAATGGATAAAAGTTTAACAGAAAGCGCTCGGACATACAGAACATGTAAACAATTTTGGCATACTTCATCTCTAGAAAAGAACAATACTTATAAGTAGAGAAGAAAAATTAAATCAAAAACTTAATTACAGTTCCTTGTCAGTCGTTTTTAATGAAACATGTATGAAAGAGGAAATGCTGCAGAATTATTAATAAATAAAATAGAAACAAAAACAAGAAACAACAACAAAATCAATAAATGATACAAAATCAATAAATAAATCAAATGAATTATTTATTCATGTTAACAAATCAAGAACAATCGAGAAAATGGAATATACCAATTATAAAAAATAATCGAAAATGAGGTAAATACATTTTTCACCACTACTAATAATGAATTAGAAAATAACATAATTAAAGAAAAAACTTAATTAATTTAACAGTTAATGAGAGTATAATCATGTATTAAATGAAAAGAGGACAAAGACAATTTTTAAATAAACCAACATGTAGACTATTAGATTCTTCGAAACATAAGGAAAAATAGTAGAAAAACTTATGAAAGAAAATAAGAAAAATACTCAATATAAACCAATGAAAAAATACAAAAGAAACGATTAATTCATATAACAGTATTACAAATAAGAACAATTGATCTTTTATACAATCAGATATAAAACACTTTTATCCATCTATTACTACGCATATATAAGATAAAGCATATAATTTAGCAACGCAATACTTAAATATTCATGATCAGGAATTAAACATAATTAATGATTGCAGAAAATTATTAGTATACTACAACAATAAAATATGGAAAAAAATACGAATATTAGCAGCAAGAATGAGAATTTTGACGTAACAACTGATAGTTATGATGGCGTTTGTGTGCGAAATGACAGGTATATATATATATATATATATATATATATATATATATCTTAAATAATCAAATACTATTAATAAAAAGGCTATAGGTTTATATAGCTATAATGGTATAATAATTATAAGATATTATAACGGTAGAAAAATGGAAAAAATTACGAAAATATATAATAGAATTATTTAATAAATTAAAATTTAAAATAAATATAAAAACTAACCTAAAAATAGTAAATTTTCGACGCCGTATATATTTTGATAATGTTGCGTTATTTGCGTATTTATTTATTTCAAATGGCAACATATCATTACTAAATGTTTCTTTCAAATTTTTTCGGTTCCTTCTATGTAAATCTTTTCTCCTTTGTGATTATTATTTCATAGAATTGCTTTATCTATTATATTATTAGTTAAACATTTATTATTAAGTAGATAGTTATTATTCTTTCAACAATTGCAACTTATTGCAACTTAGTTATTATTAACTTCAACTCATAATTTAGGCTACGGCCAATAGGAATAAAGTTAAAAAAATATGTGACATACTGGCGTTCGCATTTATTATATAGATAGGTGCGTGTCCTCATGGCTTTTCGACCATACAAATTTTCATCGGACTTGGAAAATGGTCACTTTAGAGAGTGCATGAAAATGATGGGCAAAACATGCGAATAAAATTGCACAGAACGAAGCCTTCGAAAGCTGTCGATGGATTGTGGTTGAATGAATTTTGAGAATATTGTCATAGATAAAACTTCTGATTGTAGCTGATTATGCATTCTCTATCATAAAACCTCATAGATCCGCTCAGTAAAGTTGCAAGGTTAAACTTCTGGGTGATGAACAAACACGAATGTGCCTGAGCAAGTGCCTGCAATGGGGATTGCCTGGTTGGCCACCCTAGCCGACACAAGTACTCAGAAAACGAGAGTAGACGGCCATGATATATACAGAGAAAAAGGAAAGACACATTAATAAAATGAGACAGATACTTGTGTGTGTCTGCGTGCGCTCGACCATCTCTTTATAACATTGGTTTAATAATATCAATGTACATTTTTTTTTTATGAAGCGGTTGGACATATATTTAATAATCACATTTCTACCATCGCATGACTGAAAATCCACTTCATAAACTGAGAAGTCGAACGAAGAATTTATTCGACAGTTTGGACATCTTTACCATTCTCTTCATGTCAGACGTGCAGAAGTTGGTTTCTGGAGTTATTAAAGAGCATATTCTGTATCCTTCTCCAATAATTCTGATTCGTTTGGTGTCTGCGATTTCTCTTTCCACACCATTTTTCTAATTCTTTCCTTTTTCACTTCTGCTTGATTTTGTAAGTATTCCACCTCGAGCAATAGCACGTCTGCCAACACAATAATTCTTATTGACTTCTCATTTTCTTGCCTTCTCTCTATCCGTTTTTCACTAGTCTCATTAAATTATAACTATCATTAACAACTTTTATGCTATTCTAAATTTATTTCGTTTCAAATACAAACCTTTATCTCTTTATCGTTGTTTTTGTTCTTGATTTATTGTCATCGACGCTGATTTGCTGACGTTTAAATTTAAATTTCTCGCTCGTCCCTTCTGCATAACAAAATGATTTATGAGTTTTTCCAATTTTTTTCACATTTTTTATTCATATTATTATTTATATATCGTCATGAGTTAACATTATTATTATTATTATTATTATTATTATTATTATTATTATTGCTGTTGTTGCTTATACTTGATGCGTTTGTAATTTCCATACCTGGATTTGGCAGTTATCACTCGAGAAAGTGCAACAGTAAATCTTCTTAAACACTCTTAGCCCCAACACTGATATCACTTTAACAAGTTCAGTCTTTGCGTACTCTTATATCTAATTCGATTTTATATTCATCCCTGTTTGCTACTATTTACCTACTGGAGACTGAATGAGTGCAAATCTTTTTACAACTGTTAAGAGTGTAGCCAATCCGAGGTCTGTAGATTTTCATTTCTTTATTCGATTTCAGACTTATCTAACATGTACTGTTTGGGCGACATTTCCATGTGCGTTGGATCTTAGATCCTCGGCCTTAAGCTTCATGTTAATTGTTTTCTCTGCTTCTTAGCAGATTTCTGATATTTTCCAATGATTCAAATTTATCCATCCTCAACTTGTAATTCTTTATGCAAGAATGTTTTCCGATCTTTCCCCAAGTTCAGCTTTTCCACTTTCATTTTCCATTTTTTTTCCCATTCATTTTGTCGGCTAATACGTCAGTTCGACTACAGGTAACGTGGGATTCTAATTTTCCCTTCGATTTTGAGTTTTCGAAAAATATTGTATTATTTACATATCCCAATTGAGCACTTACCTTGATTACGTAAATATGAGTGTGCTTGAAATTTTGTATTTGTGTACGTGTATGTATGCGTATTTATGTGATATAACTCACAAATAAACAATTCAGAAGTCTACGAGAGCAATCCAAATAATGATTCTAATCTAAATAATGATAAAAAAAAATGTGGTAAGAGACAGTTACTCTCATGAATGAACTGATCTATTCATGATATGTAGTCCTGGGTAATTGCCAAAGGTGGAAGATAACGCTATTGCAGTGAATTTACTATTTCTGTATTGAATACTACAATCACGACTGACTCAGTCGAGTTAAGTGTTGTATCTTTCCAGACCCCACATCACAGCAAAAATGGAAAACAAATAGGTAAAAATAGACGGGAAAAATAGTGTGAATGAGTCCGTTGCAAAAGGTTGAGCTGATGTTTGCAACCCAATTTCTAGTCGTGCTATTGCTTGATCCATCCTCATGTATGCTATGTTTGGATGTGGATTTTGATCCTGCCAGGATATTACACTCTCTTTAGCAGATGCGGCAATCTTAAAGCACCTTTTGCAATAGTTCTTACATAAAAAAAACCCAACATAATGTGTAATAAATTATCTCTCTGTATTGCGCCTTTTACAATTTTTTAGGTTTTTTTAGACGTAAGATCAAATTGTGCGCCCCAAACCTTACCGGATATATCATTTGTTTAGGTTTATTAAATATAATCTTATCCCTTTCACTAGACACCCTTTTCATAGTCGAATGTCCATTTATTTAGAACGTTCACTATGTAATCATTGGATACGTGTTCGAATCTATAAACGAGAGGATTTGTTAGGAATATTACTTCTTGATATTATCGGTCCCAGCATGCAGAAAGTTTGGAAAGTGTCTGAAAACGATACCACATGTTAACCGAAGTCTTTTGAATTAAAATTAGGTCGACGATAGTTTCGATTGTTTTGAGAGCACCAATTCATAAGTCATACTATACTCGTTCAAAAAATGTCGATCAAGCCAAATAGTTTACACTGTCCTAGAAACTGTAACTAAGTATCGTTAAGTAAATTTTGAGTATCAACCAAAAGTAGGCTCTGTGGGTGCTGATCGAACGAAAAAATGTGCCTGAGCTGGTGTCTACAACAGCAATTGGCTAGCCTCACGGGTGAATTCGGAAACGAGTTGTCGGACGTTATGGTCTCGCCATAAAGTAACCAGACATATTTAATCTTTCACTTAGCCATCAGCGGAAATCTCATTTAAAATATATGTACAGAGAATTCCATAATATTTTGTCCAAGTTACGCATTACTTGGTTCCCTTAGACCCAACTATAATTCAGGTTAAACTCCCTGTGATTTTTAGGTTAAACCAGAGCAAAATTCACAAAAGGGAGATTTTATACCGTGGTAGAGATTAATGCGAATGCGAAGAAGCCTATTTAAAGCAAACAGTTATAGGATTTTGTAGAAATTTTGAAGTAAAACAAACAGTGGGGTAATTCAGTAGAATCCTAAAGTCAGAACTACAGAAATATTGTTTTAGACAGGTTGCTTTTCCTTAAAAATTAATGGCTCGATATATTCTAAACAGACATCGTACTGTTAAGAATGTACTTGTATGCCTATCACACACATATAGATGTATGTGTGTGAGGAGGTTTATATACGCAATAAATTTATATACGTATTAAATTTATTTGTATGATACAAACGAATATAAAACTTATTAATCATGTACACACATACTTCATACATAACGTCCTTTCGCCGTAAATACAATAATAGCGCCTCATTCTCAGAGAGGTTTTATGGCACAACAACTTTTGTGGATTCGCATAAGCCCCCAATCACTCACACATCCACAAATGATATATGAAGACATTCTTATCTAAATGCCCAAGTAGCCGTACTCCCTGGGGTTCCAGTGTTTATGTGCCTGTCTCTTGAAAAGCGTCGAACCAGGATATTTAATAATATCAAAACTTTGACGGTCTTCAAATGTTATAATTAAGATAAGGTAATAGTTATTGCAATTGTCAATTGTTTTCAGCAATTTTCCTTCCTCCAAAGCTTCAGCCTTCTATTTTTAAACATGCCTAAATGTAAATGCAGGGAAGTTTGTGAACATTACGATTCTCGTAATTCGTTATTTCGAACTAACTTTTTTTATTATACGTATTTTTACAATTATATTTTTTTCGGAGCAGTTTTATTTTCCTTCTTAACACATCTGTGTTATTTCTTCTGACTTTCTGTGGTTGCCCTAGCCAGGGTACTTTCTAAATTATGCACAACAATACTTCTTTAATTCCTGCCAATCCACAAATATGATGAATATTTACCGACTTCATCATACTTGAATAGAATTTCAAGTTATCCAAATAACGAGATTTTTTTATACTATTGTTCAGCTGATATAACCCCCAAGAGTCACTCAAGGCAGAGGGTGATGAATGAAATTGTTCCATGGACGTAAGAAGAGGGATTGCAGATTATGCGTATTTTTGTTGCTATTGTTTATCTGATATAAACCCAAGAGTCACTGAAGGTAGAGGTTGAAGGAATGAGATTGTTCCATGGACAGAAGAAGAGGGATTGCAGATTATGCGTATTTTTATTATTATTGTTCATCTGATATAATGTCCAAGAGTCACTCAAGGTAGAGGTTGAAAGAATGAGATTGTTCCATGCACGTAAGAAGAGGGATTTCAGATTATGCGGGTTTATATAGCATCGATAATGTTTGAAACTTGACTTGATGAAATTTAGATTGTATTGATTGAGGAAGCACCTTGTATGGAGTCAGCTCGAATAATTATTCTTGGAAATAATCTGTCAAAATGGAAATTCCTTTTTACTAACGGAATACGAAGGGGACAAGAATGCTTCATCATGGTGAATATTTACTGTAAAATTACGAACTGTAAAATGCAAACATTGTAGTTACTCACAATATTTTCCTTGAAAATAATAAGATACTTGTGTTGTTTGGTTTATGGAAAAGAATTTCTAGAAGGGAAAATATTTCATCAACCATTAGGCCAGGTAAACAATCATGAAATCTGTCAAAGTTGAAAAGGAAAGCGTTAGGCAGCTCCAGCGAAGATAAGTCAACAATACTTAAAATAATCGCAAAGAAGCCCATGTAACCTATTTTGCACGTTGACAAGGCTGAAGGGTAAGGATTAAGTAGTCCCAGATCAGATATCAGAATAATACGTCATTTTATCGTCCACAAGGCCACGTACCCAATTTTGGAATTTGTCAAGGCTGAAAGGTAACGATTGGGCAGCCCAACCCATGATAAAACTGAAATACAAGTTTGGTGTGGTCAGATGTGGTAAAGATAAATCGTTGCAGGAGGAGTTGTAGTTTATAGACCTTCTGGAGCCTTTCAAGGAAGTACCAGAATCTTTAACTATAAGTGGATTAACCCTTTATCTAGTAGCCATGACCGCTTACGAGACTACCACGGGTCGAGAACTTGTAAAGAATGAGAAAAAATAACTTACAATTGTTGATTAAATATGAGGTTCTATATGAAAACTCTGAAGGATCAGCGACGATCATCTGAATAAAAGAAGTTAACCGATTCGATTTATTTTGAAATGTCGTCACCTCGTCTCAGTAATTCAGAGACAAGAGCCTCCAGATAACAGGGTGGCGTAAAATTTGCGATAAAACAAAAATAAAATGGAAAGATGATCGAACAAAATGATGGTTTAGCAATTAATTTAAACAACAACCTGGCGAAAACAATCAAACTGTACACACATTTTAAACAGGCAAGAGGATGAATAATCAGCTAATGTCAACTATAGGATTTAGATTGAGAGCGTTAATGTTAAGATCTTTAATAAAATGAACGTATATCTAAATTGTTGATTTAGCTGGTTGATTCGGGATGTGGTGTTCCGTGGTGGATTTAAAATCTCCGTAGCAATTACATTAATTTCCTCTGCCCATTTCATTCCTAAGGATAACCTGAAACATATTGTTGCATTACAAATTAGTAATAGGAAGGAAGAATTCAAATATTAAAAAAAGAATGTATATGTTCACGTATTTACTAATTGTATCGGTAAAATCCAGAAACCACACCTAGCATTTCTAATATAAAATGTCTCATAGACTTAAGATTATTGGCCACCAAATGTGCCCTGTTTACGTATACTGTAGACTAGTTGTTAGTATCAGAATCACCTCTTGTTGGAAAGGCTTTTATCTGTCTGTTAATACTTGTCTACTGTCCAATCAATGTTAAGATCGATTCAAAAGGATGTTTTGACGTATTACCATATAAGTTGTGTATTTTATCATTTTAAGTCTCTGTATGACGCTTAGTATATATATATATATATATATATATATATATATATATATATAACTGATTTGGTATAAGGGTTGAAGGTAAATTTAGACGTATTTATTTTTAGACAAACACGTCGGAGAACTCGATTCATCTTAATGAAGATCTTGCTCTTGTATCAGCACTAGTAACATTCATCAGTGTGTCTTGACACCCTAGGCTGTAATCGAAACCCGACTGATTTGTTATTGGTCGGACATTTTTTCCCCTAAGCCATTGGCGGACGGATGAGGGTGAATTTAAAGGTACTTATTTTTAGTCAAACACGCCAGTTAACGAGAAGTCAATTCGTCCCAACGAAGAGTCTTGCTTCAACAGCAATATATATATATATATATATATATATATATATATATATATATATATATATATATATATATATATATATATATATATATATATATATATATATATAGGGGGTGTTTTAATATTTTGAAACGTCAGAACATTTTCATCCTCTCTTGTTGGATCTGAGATTATTTCACCACCTTTCGTATATATATTTAAGCAGGTGTTATTAAAGACCAAGGAAAAAATGTCAAGCTTTCTTTTTTTTGTGATTTTCTCTTGTTTTCATACGAGCTACTGTATGTTTTCTTTCAGATTGTATATAAAAAATTGTTTTTGCATTCGTTCGCTTTCCACATTCATAGGTCAATTTCAAGAAAATTATTCATTTTGCGAATTTTAAAATCAAGAATGCTTTATCTCGGTTGTTTTTCATAGTCAATAGTGATATCATTTAGAAGTCATTTGCAGTTGATATAAAGCTTACTGTTTTGGAGCGAAGCGGAGTGGTTAACTGCATATTTTCATACAGTGTCAACCATTTTTACGGAACATTTTTTAAATGACCAGCCTATATTGGTAAGATATTCACTATATATTTTTTATTGTATTAATATCAAAAATGTTGCGACAAGTGCAACTTCACTTTGAAAGCAGATATTTAAAAATGTGTAAAGGAATTTCTATGACTTAAGGACGTTACTAACATCAGTGTATCTGGTGATCCGTAATAAATGTATAATCAAACATTTTGCAATGACGACGATCCAACAGTTAACCAAATATAAGTTGAAATATATACAGACCTCAACTACAGACGTATAATTTATATGTGTTTGTTAAAGAAATTAAATCTTTGAAAAAAGGTGAATATTTTGAAAATAGGTTTACCGTGTTCAGATTTGCAGTGTGCTAATATATGATCGGCTTATTATACAATAATTCATTATTTGAATTTGTTGGATGGTTTTTTATATAATCATTAAATTGTATCAAGGATTTGATATAACTTCATTTTTTAATCAACTAATCCGAAGTAAGGCGATTATGTCACTCAGACTCTGTGGTGCCTGGATTTCGTTTGGTTTGTTTTGTTTTACGGAATATTAACCCCAATGGGTTATTTAATGCCGACAAAATTTTCATTGCTGCTAATATTTTGTTTTGTCAAAAATCTATTTTCTGGTAATATTTTTTTTTTTTCAAAAAAAAAAAAAATGTTGGATATATTTTTTCCTCAAAAATGTATAGCTGGTAATAGTTTTTTTCTTCAAGATTTTATTGCTGGAAATATTTTTTTTTACATAGTAATTTTCGTAATAAAACCTGTTTTCACAATTTCATAGTGTTTTTACCCCGGACCTGGGAACACTAGCAATTAAGAGGTCGTTCCACGCTTATCAAAACCTCCTGATCAGAGGCCTTGCTGTTGGACGTAGTTTATCGTCGTACCCAGGACGCGGATGTAGCTTAATGTCTTACCCAGTACACGTATGTAGTTTAACTTCTTACCCAGGACGCGGATATAGTTTAACGTGTAACCCAGGACACGGATGTAGTTTATCCTCATACCAAGGACGGGTGATGGCTGATGTTGAAAGAAAAGTCTTTACAATCCACAGGAAACCCAATCCTGAACAGGAAACAAAGAATAAATATAAACCTCTGAACCTGTTCGAAAGGTCAGGAATGATTATGAACCGGGTGATATCTACTCTTTGTCTTTTATAGTTTGTTGGTTCCAATCTGTGTAGAAATGACTGCAAAAACCTCCACCTTCTCCAAATTTAAAAGACAAAACACATATGAATGCTGCGATGTTTTCCTAATCAATGATAAAGGACATTTCTCTGTATCACCTTGTTTAGTAATTTTCTTTGTTGTCGTGAAGCCAAAATTCTACGATCGTTTGTCTGTATTGACTTTTGAGTGTGCGGACCCCTTTTCTTAGTTTGTGAAATGTTTGATGTATTGTTTCTTTGCATTGCATATATTATTTGCGTGCTTCATATTATTCTGACCCATAACATTTCTTTTCTTATTTTGTTATTGCTTTTTGCAAACCTTTTCAATTGCATTTAACCATGAGTTACACATTATCTAAAGCATTAATGGCAATTATTATTATTATTATTATTATTATTATTATTACTATTATTATTATATTTAGTTTTACTTGACGTTCAATGACTAAGGAACAGAGAAATAGAATTGTATTGACGTAGGTTTCCAATTAAATTAATTAGATTAAATAATACATAATTGACAAATATTCATCTAAATAATTCAATGATAATTATCTATGATAAGAAGTGTCTATGATTGCTTTATTATTAACCATCGTTGTTAATCACTTATTTTGCTAAAAGTATATATTTGATGAGTGTAACAATTATCGGTTTGAAAGTGGAATCGGTGAACCAAATGT
This sequence comes from Acanthosepion lycidas, assembly GCA_963932145.1. NCBI lineage: Eukaryota > Metazoa > Mollusca > Cephalopoda > Sepiida > Sepiidae > Acanthosepion > Acanthosepion lycidas. The sequence goes on along the minus strand of OZ010584.1, from coordinate 117,648,479 downwards.
AAATTCCGTCTAATTCTGTTGCATTCATATTCCTAACAAAGCCCTTGGGTAAGGCATCCAATTTTACTCCCAAAGCTACAGGTTAAATAGTCGAATACAATGTTTAGTGTTGGATAACAACCAAACTAAAAAGAGGATAACGCTAAGAGTCGGAAAGCATAGAACACAACCATAAAGTCATATTAATTTCCAGGAAAAGAGGGTGAATGGTTGCTGAGTCATGAAGGGATACAGGATTAAGAAATTAATTTCTGAACGTACTTGTGTTGTTATATTTACATTCCAAATTCCAAATTTAAAAAATAACAGAAGCTTCTGCGTAAGCTTCTTTCTGGTTAATGTAAATTTTCTTTATACTAATTTTTTTTTATTACTATATTTTCTTTCCATTTCGACAATATAGTTAAATTGCCAGATCTTTTTCACAAAATTGATCTGGGAATTTATTAGGGTGGTGCAAAAATAATGTCGGTTTTTGACGTTAAAAAATACGTCAAAAACCGACATTATTTTTGCACCATCCTAATAACCATATTGTCGACATGGAATGAAAAAAACACTTAGTATAAAGGGAATTCAGATTAACCAGAAAGAGGATTACGCAGAAGCGTCTCTCGTTTTTAAAGATGTATCTATATAGAAATAAAATCTAATATACAGGGTGCGATCAGGAAATGTTCGACATTTTTTACTTTTATTTCGCGCATGCACATTGTTTTGCTTTTGTTCACTGCACAAAATAGTAGGGTCATTTGGGCACCGTCTGTGAAAAAAGCGTACCATGTCGTAATTCACTCCGCTAGAAATTTGGAATCAGCATGATGTAAAGCTTGGCATTCGCACCGGAAGCTCTAATACGCATATTTCAGAGTTTTTAGGTGTCAATCTGAGGACAGTGTAGAGGATTCGGAAAGAGTTGGATGACATATCCAGTGAACATCATGGTGTTTGTAATGATGCCTCCATTCATCTTCTACAGGGCCCCAGACTCAACACGGAGCCTTACATCAAGTGTTTTGAGGAGGTAGTGCTGTCTTGGGCCAAGTGAGAGGCTGCGAGAAGATCCTATGTCTGGCAACAGAACTCTACAACTTGCCACACAAACAGAACCCAGTCGTGACGGTCAGGCAATTTTTGCGACCAGATCACCCTTTACATCTGGTCACCTAACTCCCCAGACTTGCAAACCCCTTTATTATTATGTGCGGGGGGAAGATATGCAAGAGACCAACAAAACTCCTTGTAACCGCAAAGATGAACTGCAGACAGGGATTATGACAATATTCACCAACTTAAGCAAGGGAATTGTCCAGAAGAGACATATGAGTTTTCGAAGTCGTTTGAAAGATGTGGTTGAAGCCAATGACGATTTTATTGAATAAATGTATTCTTTGCAAGATTACTGGCGGATAAGTGCAGAGGAGTATATACCTTCCTTCATTCTATTTACTTATCTATCTACCTATATATGTCTGTATTATTCCGGAAAATAAAACCCTAACCCTAATGTATATTTACGTAATTTCAATGGTATAATCCTCTGACTAATATTTCAATTGCTATCATGTGTGTTTACGGATCTCATCCACCAGACCCCACAAGGGTGTATTCGAAAAGCTGATGGCATAGGTTTACGGCCCCAGCCTCAGCGTATATTGCCGGCGCCTAGATGGATGAGGGTAGGGTAGAGAATCATGAAAAGGACAACAGATGGCAGTGTAAACGTCAAACGTACCCGCCTAAAAAGAGTTGTTGGTTTAATGCCGGGACAACGTGTATTTTTTCAGCTGAGTAGCGTTTTGTTTATTTTGCACACGTAATTATTTCCCTTGCCTGTTTCTCTCGCTTGGTGCTGTCGATTGCTGGGAAAAGGGAGATGTGGAATCTTGCCCTTTGTGATTCTTTAATTCCGTTTCATTTGTTTTTGGTGTGGTATTTGTTTTGTCTTTGCTCTTCACAACTTATTCAAGCATTTGCGATTTATTTCCTAATTTCTTTTAGACTGCTCAGATATATTTCAGTATCTCAATTTTCTTATATCTATCTATCTATCTATCTATCTATCTATCTATCTATCTATTATTGCATTTGCCAATCATATTCATTTCATTATTTATATATATATATATATATATATATATATATATATATATATATATATATATGTATATATATATATATAAAAGTAAAATGTTATAGTAGTATATATAAATATATTGCGTGTATTTAGGCAGTATCTTTTCATTCATACACGTTTCATTAAATAATATAGACAAGTGTTGTTTATTTATTTTATGTAATTATTTTGTTTATGTAATATTTTATGTAATTTTTTTTTTTAACTTCTGATAAGTTTAATAACATTATCGTTGAAAGAAGAAAGAAATTCACAGTAGTGATCCATATTTTTTTTATACAGTCTAAGCTTTGGGCTTACTTAAGCCATTATCAAAGATGTCAATTACAAAATATTAAAGAATATTCGGACAAGACAGTGATGATAGTCTGCAATAGTCGACATAGAAGATTTCTAAGCAACGATAAACACGCGCATATAAGACACTAGAAGCGAAAATCGCACCGCATCTCAGGACGTGACACATGACCACACGAGAGTGAATTGTAGAATTATGAATCGAAAGCCGTTGTCTATATTATTTAATGAAACGTGCGTATATATATATATATATATATATATATATAAGGAAAATGTTATAGTAGTTCCAACGAGATAAAAGTGTGTATATTAAAAAAAAGAGAGAAACCGCAAAAGTTTTCGGTTGTAAAGTTGATTTTTTTAAAATATTTAAGCATAATATTTACAAACAAAAATGTTTGCGGTTTTTCTCTTCTTTTTAACACACACACACACACACACACACACATATATATATATATATATATATATATATATATATATATATATATATATATATATATATATATATGTATAGGATTGGTGTATACGGAATAAATTCCAATAACAAACAAATATAATTCTTCAAAGAATGCTCAATACAATGTAGAGCAAATATAATCGTTTATTCTAAAATTATAACATAAACATGTTATAAAATCACTTCAAAAATTGTCAATATACATTTTGTTTCAACACTTCTTGTGCCTTCTCACTTTCACAATCAAAACCCTCACTTGATGATACAACAGAAGTGTTGAAACAAAATGTATATTTTGTAGTGATGTTATAACATACTTATGTTATCATTTTTGAATGATACACACAGACACAGGCAAACACAGACACACACACACACACACACACACACACACACATATATATATATATATATATATATATATATATATATATATATGGTATATCAATAATAACTTTGGTGTCTGGTTCCTCACACTAAAACAAAAATAAAAGTCTGTATGAACATATGTCCCCAAATCATTCATATATGAGTTATTGACCTTGAATAACTTTAAGGTAGAATGCGCAGAGCTGCTAAATAGACAAGGTTGCATTTGTCAGTCGTGTACATCATTTAACGTGTTTAGTAGTGAGTTATCTGAGAAGTGTTCCGTTTAACAATAGCAGGTTATCCATGGTAATGGATGACTGTATCAGATTGCGTTTCCAGATCGAGAGTAGCCGAGTCAACCAACCATTGCTGCAATATATATAAAATATTGATTAGAATCCAACAGAATAATAAGCAACAAATACGAAAAGTTAATAAATTTAAAATCTGCTTTATTTATTAAGTGCCACTCCAATCAGAAAAGAACATAATTTATTGCGTAAAAACATTTAGAATTAATCCTGATAAAAATTTTACACACGTCAAATACATTTTATTATACCATCACTATTTATAATATCAGTACTTAATGAATCTAAGATCTGATCACATAAAACCACAAGCAAATCCCGCATCGGCCAATGAGAATTGTGACACACTAATTGACAAGAATTATACACACAAACGCTACTAACAAGAAAAAATACACGTGAGGTCTGCTAATCCTATGTAAAACAAACAACACAAATATAAAAAAAACAGAGTGTTATGTTCTCCATATTTAATTTCCTGATAACTTAAACGTAAAACATTTTGCATTTGTAAGCACATCCTATTGGTCCTTATCCTATCCTATCATATATATATATATATATATATATATATATATATATATATATATATATATATATATATCTAGGGAGTAGGTTTGGGTTTGTAAACAGTGACTATTATAGCTTATATAGCGAGACTCTTCATATAGCGAATTGAGTCACTGACAGTTGATATATATATATATATATATATATATATATATATATATATTCGACTTTGCCGTCGTATGTGACGTATGACGATCATACAGCTCAGACACCAGCACATATAATTTGATTATAGTGGTAAAGATTTGTGCAGAACCAACCACACCTTTTGAAGGGCCGAATACGGAGACTCAGTGCATTACGTGCCACACGGTCCGCAAACGAGAAAGACAATTCTGAATGGAGTTTTACTTCTCCAAGGTTAGTTCCCATCCAAGCCTATAGAACACAGTCTGTCCTCCTATCGCTGGAGGGAGAAGACGAGGATTCGTAAGTGAATGTAATGGATTCGACTGGAATTCGAACTCGGCTCTCCGATTCCTCAATCCAAGCCACCTATCCATTATTATTACAGATATACACACACAGACACAGACACACACACACACACACACACACACACATATATATATATATATATATATATATATATATATATATATATATATATATATATATATATATATATATCCGATGCAATGAGAAACTGATTTCCTAAACAAACTTCCTACAAGGATTACTCAAAGACCATAAACGGAATTTCTTCAACAAACTTTCTACAAACATTTTTAAATCACACTGAAACTTCATGACGAGAATAAACGCAACCCAAACACAAATTCTAAGATACCTTTCTCCAAGAAACATAAAATCTGAAATCTATCTCAACACTATCGCTATGGCAAATGTTTAGGTCAGTACCATTTGTTAGTGCTACCAGTTCAGACCGTTACAGCTATTTCATCCATATTTGACTGAGATTATTTCTGAAGAACTGCTACGGCTTTTTCATTGCTTCTTCTAAACACTGCAGTTTGACAACGAACACTAATCATTATATATCCACCTTATCCTCATAATCAAATATTTCACTCACACCACACTTCATTCATTATATCCATTTTAATTAGCCTTCTACATTGAACGATCCTTATAAGTTAGTGTGGTATATAAAATCCATAGATATGGGAAACAACTCATAGAGTAAACAGGGCTGGAATGTCAGCAAGAAACAGAACCGCCACTTTAAAATTGAAAATCAATCAGTAAAAGTTATGTATATGTTAACTGCAGAGCTAAAAGTTAATCTACAGACGATCAGAACACCTGTATGTGACGATTTGGGCCTTAAAGCATACTTCAGAATACGAATGTAGCTATCCTAGAAGTCTTTGAATCTCAGAAGACTTTAATCAAAAATGGAAAAATTCAGTGTCTCAAAATTCAGACGTCCAATATTAGATTATTCCCTGAAAAAAAATGCCCATCTCCACGGACGCTGCGTTTAAATCCAAAAGTGACGATATTTAGCAATTGGCGTTACGGTTAAATTCAAAGCAAATAATCAACTCAGATGTTGGTCAAAGTGGGCCATAGTATTCAAGAAATGGTGTTAGCTGATACCTACCTGGTATCTACTTTCAAGGTAATTTTTGGGATGAGCTTTAAAGTGTATCTTCTAGAATTTTGTAGAGAATGCAGATTACTATTTTGGCAGTAACTTTATGCACTGCTCTTATGTTAAATATATATTTTTTCCTGTTTGTAAAGAGAAGATGTAGCAATTTTGGATCGGAATTATTGTTTCCTTCCCAAAAATTTCAGATATCGCTAAGGAAATTAATATTTCATTCGTAGAAACCGCCCGATGTAAAAAAAAATCTTGCAAATCTGCGCTCGCGGAAAAAAATTCTATATACATGGTACGATGGTTAAATTGTCGCCATTTTATATTTTTAATTTAGTGGGTCGTTTTTTTTTTTTTGTTTTTTTTTTTTGTAATTTGTCGAATGTACTGTATCGTAAAGCATCTTCTCTGGGAAAAACGAGCACTATAACACAATTCACTCCAGCAAAAATTGGGAAACAGCATACAGTCCTGATGGCATTCGCGAAGGAAGCTCCATCTCTACGTGTTTGGGTGTCAATCTGAGGACAGTACAGAGGATCCGGAAAGAGTTGGATGAGTCTAATGGTGATTACGAAGACACGGCTGCTGGGAAATTGCACTCTGTTCCTTCTGATTAGAACTCCAGAATTTGTTGGTAAGTGCCCAAACTCAACTCGGAAGCCTACATCAATTTCCTTGAGGAAGAAGTTGTACCCTGGATAAAAAAGATGGCTGTTGGAAGACATCCACACCATGAAACGCAACCAGAAGAACATATTTATAGCTATCAGACAATATTTACAACAAAATCACCCATTACATCTGGTCATATAACTCCCTAGAGTGCAATCCCCTTGATTATTATATTTTAGTGCTGAGTTGAGCGAGAGAACAACAAAATTCCTTTTAACACCAAAAATGAATCAAGGGCAAGGATTATGGCCGCATTCATGAACTTCAACATAGAGACCGTCCAGAAAAGTTGCAGGATATCCTGAAGTCGTTTATGTCGAACAATCACGTGATCAAGATAAACACTCAGTTGTGGAGCAAGCTGAGGTAAAGAGTAATCCAACCTTGAGGAAGAGAGCTATTTATGGTGCAATGGAGCATCTCATTGTGCTAAAGTGGGACAGTCCATTGCTTGGGCTGTGATTGGCTGCTGGTACCTGAGTGGAGGTATTTCTATATAAATACCAGCTTGATTCAGTTAGTTTGCAGGGTTTGTATTAAGTTACAACCTCCTTTATTTTTGTCTGCCAGCTGGACGCTAGCTGGGACTCTTACACCGGTAAGTGCTGTTTATTGTCTTGTTATTCTACATCTCCTTCCCCCCCATCGCGTGTCGGTAGTGGCCTTTGGGGAGGGATGAGTTCCTTTAAACCTGGCTGGTTGTGTGGAAGTAGTCTGGACAATGCCCGAGGGGGTTTTGTCCGTGTTATTGTAGACGGCTGTGCAGTGTTTGATGTTATTCCAGCGTCGAATGTTTGTGGCACTGGTGTAGGGGTATCGGGTAAGGCACTAGGTCTTGGAACTGGGATTGTTGGTGTATCCAGTTTCCTGAGAAATCGGCGATTTCGTAAGGTAATTCTACCTGATCCGTCAATTCTGATACGGTATTGGTGGTTGGGGAGGGTTTCAATGACCTGACCTGTTGTGTCCCATCGGCGGGTTGTTGGTCGTTGTAGTGCCACTATTTGTCCTTTTTGAAGGGGATTTAAGGTGTGTGCTGTTCTGTTGTATTGCTCTATGAGACGAGCGTTCCGCCGGGACAGACTTAACTCGCGATTTTGGGCTGCGGTTATCCAATTCGCGTGTGGCTTATAGAGTGTGGGGTGGGATGGTATGTAGTCACGTAGTCGGCGGTGGAGTAGTAGTTGAGCAGGGGATAGCCCAATGTTTTGAATGGGCGTATTCCTGTATTGGAGGATGGCTCTTGCTGCACGGTTATTGTCCAATGATCCTTGTGCTCCTGTGTTGCCATTTACGATTCTCTTGGCCGTTTTGACAGCGAGCTCTGCACGACCATTGGATTGTGGGTAACCAGCAGATGATAACCTGTGTTTAACAGCCCAGTCTTTTAAAAATTGCTTGAATGGAAGAGATGTGAAGGGTGGCCCACCATCACTGCTGAGTTCCTCAGGAGCGCCGTAGGTTTGAAATATGTCCCGGCAAATCGAAATAATTCTTGAGGCAGTTGCTTCTCCGTGGCTCAAGTGGTATAGATTCAGCCAGCCTGTTAACCTGTCAGCGCATGCTAAGTAACCATGGTTCCCAACATGGAAGATGTCCATGACGATTTGCTGAAATGGCCAATCAGGAGATGGTGTCAGATTGATTGGCTCTTTTGGTTGACTCGGGGCATTTTTTGAGCAAAACGTACAACCTGCTCTAATGTTACGAATTGAAGCATTCATCCCGGGCCAATAAACAGATTCATTGGCACGTGCCTTCATGCCAACTTCACCTTGGTGTGCAGAATGTAGGCTATGTAATACTTTTGCGCGTTGTGAGGTGGGGATAACAATTCTTTGATCTAAGAGCACTAATCCGTCGTCAACACTTAGGCGGTGCCTCACTTCCCAGTATTCACGGATTTCAGGTGCAGTGAGGATGCGCGTCCTTTGGAATCCATTTTGTATTACTTCAATTAATTTTTTGTACTGCGGGTCGCTGTGTCCCGCCGCACGGATAACGTTTGGTGAGATGAGCTCCAGGTTGTCGTTTGCACCGAATGTTGCTAATAGGGTTGTTGATTTGACCCAGTCATCCATGTTGTCAGACTCTATGATGTCTGATTGAGAGGGTTCAGCAGTGAATACATTTAGGAGTGCTTGTGATATGTCTGCTGGGTTACGTGAGACAGCATCAGAGGCTCTGTGCCATTTCCCAGGGCAGTACTGAATGGTGAATCTGTACCTGAGTGTTTTCTCCTTTAACCTGAATAATCGGGGGTTTTGGATTTTACTAAGGTCTCTATCTCCGAATAATCCTTTTAGTGGTTCATGATCTGTAACCACTATGAGATTCGGGCAACCCATTACAAAAATGCGACACTTTTCCAATGCCCATGCAATTGCTGCTGCCTCGCCTTCAATAGGTGCATATCTGCGTTCAGCATCAATGCAGAATCTGCTACCAGCAAATATCAGGCGCCAACCTTCAGGGCAGCAAACTGGAGCTTTGTCAGTGGTGCATGAGCAATACTTCTGTAGAAGTAGGAAGCCCATTCCTTCTTTGCTCCAATCTGGGGCAAGGCAGGTTATTCGTTCTTTTTGAAATGTTGCAATGCCTTTTCGGACTAAGTCAACTATTACCTTCTTTGACTGCTGAAATGCATCCTCGAGGCTTTTATTCCATGTAAAGTGAGAGTCTCGTTTTACAAGATCACGAAATGGAAGCATGACTGGGCTCAGTGAGTATGCCCAAGCGACTTGGTTGACCAGACCAAACCATGATCTGGCATCGGTGAGCGTTTTTGGTATTGGGAAGCTTAATATTGCCTCCAGCATGGATTTAGAAGGGGTTACACCAGAGGATGTTATCTGGAGGCCACCAAACTGCACTGTGTCTTGGCAAAATTGGAATTTTTCCGTATTTAGTATGATGCCGTTTTTTGCACAATGAAGGAGGAAATCGAAGGTGTGAAAAAAGGCTCCTTCAATGTCAGAGTCATAGAGTAGGGTGTCATCTACGATTTTTACTTTGCGGGGGATGTCTTTTATTACTTCATCATACCTTCGGGTGTAGGCATCTCCAGATGCTAGGTAACCTTGTGGCATCCTCAGGTACATGAACCTTCCCCATTCTGTAATGAAGGTGGTGAGTGGCTGGGACTCTTTATCTAAGGGGATGGAGTGATATCCATCAACAGCATCCAACACCGTTTTCTTTTGTTTAGGTGGCACTTGCAGTGCTAGCTGAAATGGTGACCCTGTATGGTGTGTTTCCCGTTTGCACTGTGAATTCAGGTGTTGGTAGTCTATGGTTCTTCGTGGTTTGCCATTTTTCTTGGCAGTAATTACCATAGTGCTACACCAATCAGTGGGCATGCCGACGGGTACTGGGGTTATGATGCCCCTTTTCACATCTTCCCAAAGGGCCTGTCTTACGGGCTCTTTGAAGTGAAAAGGCACAGGAATTGGGTTATGTCTGGCTTTGGGGACTGCTCCTTCTTTGAGGTGTATATGTGCATTGGGGCCAGACATTGGTGGGAATTCACCATTGTTCTTGAACGCTGTTTCGGCGAATTGATTCAATAGCCAATTCTTGAGTCTATCAATGTTCTGTTCTGTTGGGGAAAAAGGGAGTTTTTTGGGACGCGTTGGAAGTTGTCCCTCGACTTTGCATTGTTTCGTGCTTGCGTCCGATTTTTTATGTGTGCTTGTCAAGGGCAGGTGTTGCATTGCTGTTTGGGGTAATATTGTAGTCGTCGGCTTAGGAAAGTCTTTGGACAGTATCCCTACATCAATGCAGGCTGCTTTGCTGAAGTATAGCCGCTGAATCTTTTTGCATATGTATAGGGCTTGTTTAGTTGTTCTTCCTTGGACGATGAATTCCACAGGGAGCCAACCCTGACAGACAAGTGTAAAGCCTCCCACAGCTCGAACGACTTTTTTTGATGGAATGAGGTTGTTGATAGTGAGCCCCATATTCAGAAGGTGCTTAAGTCCCCCGAGACATATGGTGGCCCCACTGTCAGGAAAGATCGTCATCCTAGTGCTGTGATTTCTGGGGATATTCTTAACTTGTCTGGGATCCGGTTTTGGTGAGAACGGAACAACATACGCATCAATTTCCCTTACCTGGCATGTGTCTTTAGATGTATACGTGCCTGTCGTTTGATTGAATGTGATGTGGGCAATAAGTGTGTCCATGGCAGCTTCATTAGCCTCTGGGCTTTTCCTGACCGCTTGAGCTAGTTTCTTAGCCCGGCATACCCTCGATAGGTGATTGGGCTTCCCACAGTTACTACATGTTTGTCCCCATGCTGGGCATTTTAGCCGGCGGGATCCAGTTCCTGAGGTGCTATGCTGGTGGCTGCCACAACCTAAGCAAGCCCGCTGGTTTGGTTTAACATTGCAGTTGCCATAGGTGCTGGTACGGATCCCCTCGTTGGCTTGTGGTGTACCCTTCTGTCTGCGGTATGTTGATAGCCGAGCAGCAGCTGTATCTGAAGCGCCGGCCATTGAGGTTTGGTCTCGCAATGCTGATTCGAATGCCTCAGCATGACGGATATTTTGCTCAAGGGATTTAAGTGCCCCAGCTTTGGCCAGTAGGTCAGCCTGGAGTGTGTCATTTGCTATTCCACGGATGATCTGGTCCTTGATGTATATATCAGACAGGTCATGCTCACACGAGGGGCAGGTAAAGTTACAATCAACGGCTATGGCTCTGAGGCGGACAAGGTAACTTTGTATTGGCTCATCCGCATCCTGAAACATGGAGGCAAAAGCAAGGCGATGGACAATAGGACTTGACCTTTGGGTGACCAATGCTTCTACCATGTCAAGTAGCTTATCTGGATCAGTGGTAAAGAAGTCAGGGTGTGTGTTGATTATGGCATTTTGCACAGCTTCATCAGCACAATTGTATAAGTGAATATTAGCTTGGGAGCTTGGCATATTCGTCATCTTGGTAAAGACATCCCAGTCAATTCGGAACTTCCTGAATTGCTGTGGTGTCATCTCGAGATTGAGATGAGGAGGCTTGGCTGCTAGTGCCTGAATACGGGTTGTCTGGGTGGTGGATTCCTTAGCCTGCTTGATGATACACAGGGCTTCTCCAATTAAAGTGACTCCCAGCTCCTTAAGCATAGATCGATCCAGCATTTGAAGGCTCTCGATTGTCAGCTTCTCATCCGCAAACCTTGTTGCATGAGTTTTGGCTGAGTCAGTGGATATGCCTGCTTCAATGAAGAAGAGTTCCCAATTTTCGGGTGTCAATAATCCTGTTCGCAGCGCCATGTCGAACAATCACGTGATCAAGATAAACACTCAGTTGTGGAGCAAGCTGAGGTAAAGAGTAATCCAACCTTGAGGAAGAGAGCTATTTATGGTGCAATGGAGCATCTCATTGTGCTAAAGTGGGACAGTCCATTGCTTGGGCTGTGATTGGCTGCTGGTACCTGAGTGGAGGTATTTCTATATAAATACCAGCTTGATTCAGTTAGTTTGCAGGGTTTGTATTAAGTTACAACCTCCTTTATTTTTGTCTGCCAGCTGGACGCTAGCTGGGACTCTTACACCGGTAAGTGCTGTTTATTGTCTTGTTATTCTACAGTTTAGAGGCGGTAGTTGAAGCCAATTGCGATTTTAGTGAATTTACTCTTTAATTCTTCGAGATATTTATGTGTAATGTTGGTAAATGTATAATTTAAAATGTTATATCAGTGTTGTTTCTATTTTTGCATAATTCAGACGACAATATATCCACCACATTCTGTGTGTTTGTATATATATATATATATATATATATATATATATATATATATATATTGTGTGTGTTTCCAGGAAGAAATCTATTTCTTATTTAATGATTTACTAATCGTAGCTCTTGACCAATAGCCACTTGGAACCTCTTGATCACACTAAAAATATACGCCCACCCGAAGGATTGTAACTTGCATTCCCTGGGATAAACCCTCATTAGACCTGACATTCCTTAGACCAATTCGGACACGTAGGACCTCCTGCTCAGACAAAGCACGAATCGTGCATTGCAACACATATATCGCGATCGATCGATATATGTGTGTGTGTTTGTGCTTCTCTGTGTGTTTGAAAATGTTTTTTGTCTATTTAATTGAAAAAAATTAAAGGGTCAGTTTGTATTTATTCAGCATTTACTTTCAAATAAAATGTGGTAGAAACTTGAGCACGCAATCCCCACACTCACATGCACAGGCGAAAAATACGCTTACATATATGATTGGGCTAAGTTTCAATATTAAAGCATATATCAATTTCCATATTAAATTTGCTCCATTCTTTATAAAATTTTATTATTATTCTTTATTTCTACATTGTGTGAATATTTATTAAAATGTGTTTAAATAAATCTACTGACTAAATATAGAATGCATATATGGGGAAGTGTTTGTTTTCAATTTTTTGGGGGGGATCTTCAATTTACGATTAAAAAGACGTGAAATAAAAAATACATAAATAAATCAATAAACACTGATTATCTCTTAAAATTTAATGAAATAAACATCAATGAAAACCTGAAATATACAAATTGTGCGTTTGTTAAATATCCTGTATTTACATGTTGGTGTGTGTGGCTTTGTGTGTACGAGTGTTTTTGTCTTTGTGTGAACGTAATGAAGATCGTGTTTCGTCAAAGGTGGTCGACAAGGACTTTACTGCACGATAACGTTTTCAAAGCGGGCTTTCTATGCAATTTTAAAACATTAAGTGTTATAGATAAAATTAATTGTTCATTTATCTTCGCTCTCTCACTGAAAAAATAAATGAACATTAAATTTCATTTCTTACAATGTATATATATATATATATATATATATATATATATATATATATATATATATATATATACACACACACACACATATATATATATATATATATATATATATATATATATATATATATATATATATATAATGTAGAGTTATATTGTACAGAGAGATCAGCACATTCTTGTCACTGTCAGTTTTCACGCCTCATTGGGATTATGGTCTGAAAATCCTACTGAGGCATGAAACTAACCGCTTTTTTTTAAATGTCAAAAGGTGCTCGTTTTCATTTGTTTTCTGCTTTGTCATAACAATCCACGTCTTAAAGATAAACTGCCTCATTTGACTTGAATCCGACGCATACAGTGTCATGAAAATGTTCTTTTTTCTTTTATTCGGCCAGAGTTAGAATGAAGCCTTTACAGCATTCCCGTCGTATTATTTACTTTTAAACCTAATTTGAGTTCTGAGAAAATTGAGGGTGAATTGTAGGTGTTAAAAAACTGGAGGAGAAAGACACATTCAGCGTGATTTCTGTTCCTTAGAATAATCTAAAACATTTACTGGGAACAAACAGCCTGGAAAACGGATAGGCATTCAATTGTGCAATGAAAAGAAATAGATGTCTTTTTCACTAGATTTATTCGCTCTTTAAAAGGTAAACTGGGGAAAGAAATGGACTTAATTTCAAATTTTAATGCCTCTAAGACAAAATGGCTCTCATTTAACCAACATAGAGAGAATTTTCTGCTTGCCATCAGCAAGTCTGAAGGTAGAGTCCTGCACTCTGCCTTCTCGGCCTCATGTTTTGTGTGTGTGTGTGTGTGTGTGTGTGTGTTTTAACTGACTTGAAGTGTAGCGACTAAATCGAATCAATAGCTGCATCTATTGATAGCAAAGTTTAGTGCCAGACATTTTTCTCATCAGAGTCCATCTTGCATATTAAAAATCTACCATTCGCCCGTGCATTAAATACCTCTGCAATATCTTCTACTAATTTAGATGTTCTTGATAAAATCCAAAGAAGATTCTGTAATGTAATCGACCCTGACTTGGCATCTCGATTTCAGTCACTTTCTCACCGACGTGGCAAAGCTTATCTCTGTCTTTTCTACAGATAATTTCATAGCTTCTTTAACCGGAACTGCGACTGTATTTAAGCGTGCTACTATATTGGCCTCTAGGTCCCACCTCTTTACTGTTGAAATAGCTAAATGTAACCCCCACATCTACTTCAACAGTTTCTTTTCTCGCACTTACTGCCTATGGAGGTCTCTTCCAGTTGCTTGTTACCCTGAAAACTATAATCTTTTTAATTTAAATGTAATATCAATCGCCATCCTTATCTTCTTGAATACCATTCGTCTTTTTTTCCTTTCTTCAATCCTTCTATAATCAGTCTTTTCTCTTACTTTCACTCCTTGTAAGCTCATGCATCTTAGTATCATTTCCGCCTCTCTTGAACTGAAATAATTAAAACAAATTATAAAACGAGGCTACATTAACAGATTTGGAGCGTCTTATAAATCCACCTTTGCAGAATCGAATACTTGACAAAGATAAAGTGGAAACCTGAGATAGCGGAGATGTAGTTACGCAGAAGAAAATTAAGAATAACACTGTTTGTCACGTTTTAACAACCGATGAGGATAAAGTTAAGGTTAATATCAAATTAAAGAAACTGTTTTCTCTGGACTTTGCGAAAGGTGGCTGAATGTGGCTCGGCTGTGTCATTTGAGTGGATCTGATTCAGAGTGGCACGTGGAGATGAATAATTAGGAGCAAAATATTATTATACTTCTGGGAAAGACGTATCAACCCAGACAGAGTTGAGTTTGGGTATTTTTTTTTATATATAGAATGTATATATTTGCCCCGTTTTTACTTACCACCTGTTCAGCCGTTTAGAAGACAAAAAGGTGTGTTCTGTAATGGCGGAAAATGTTTCCGTCATTCTTCTCCTTTATTTTTCGACTGATTTTGAACACATCATAATTTCGATAAGTTATTTTTTCCGAGGTCACATTCTAAAGTTATCGTAAATATATTTGGTTATATTTAAATAATCGTGAAAAACATAAAAATTGTAGGAATTGCTCTGTAACTTCTTCCATGAAATTAAAGCTTCTTAAAATTGTCTTCAGATATTCATAGAATATGATATTTTTGCTATCGCTACACTACATATTCTCAAGAGAATCCATCGTTGAACTGTCCGTTATCACATGTAATGTTAGCCCTAAGATAGTCAAGGAATAACATTATTCCATTTAGTTCTTCTTTCTTAAATGTTAGAAAATTAATAAGCGTGAGAGCAATTTTCATATTTCTGTTAACATTTTGTGTGGAATCCATAAGTGTAGATATTTACTTCGTTTCAGATGTAGATTGATGAAATATAGCAAACTGCAGAGAAGTGTTTTCCCTGGAAATATTCTATTCTTGATTTCTCAGTTACCAAGTCTTTAAGCTAATGGAAGATTAAGGTTGTAGCAGCTTCCGCCGTGTTGGCTTTCAGAACATCAATAACAGCGGAAGAATCGTATATTTATTATTATATTTTGATGGTTTAGTATATCTTTTCTTTTACTTTTGAACGTTAAGCGAATATAGAAGACAAGTATGCGCTTACCGCTGGGGATCAGATGGCATTATTATCAGATTTTTATTCCTTTTCTGCCAACTCTCCTTCACAAATCTTTTCGACCTTTAGCTCTTATAATGGTCACTTTTACTCATGTCATTAATATATATATATATATACATATATATATATATATATATATATATATATATATATATATATATATATATATATGCAAATATATATATATGTCTGTGTGTGTGATAAATATATGATTTATATCGTAAAAATATAGACTTAAGATATATATATAGACTTAAGATATATATATATATATATATATATACATATATATATATATATATATATATATATATATACATATATATATATATATATATATATATATATATATATATATATATATATATATATATATATATAGGGAAATGTCGTCAATATCAGGGATAGAGCGAATATACATATAGAAAAGTCAAGACTAGGGTTAACACTTAATTGCGACAATTTCCTTCATTCTTGAAAGGAAGATTCAGGCAAGAAGCGTCCAAGGATGAAAGAGACTATCGCCGCTCAGAACATATATATATATATATATATATATATATATATATATATATATATATATATATATATGTATGTATGTATTTATGTATATATTAGGTTGGTGCAAAAATAATGACGTAATAATGTGGTTTTTTGACGTTTGAAAATACGTCCAAAAATGACATTATAGCGTCATTATTTTTGCACCAACCTAATATATGGCGGTGCGCGCGTGTGTGTGTGTGTGTGTATGTGTGTAACGCTCAGCTTGTGGTAATGAAAAAACAGACTTACACTATGTCAACAACTGTGTGTTGCAAATGTTAACATTTAAATTAATTGTGTCAAACGGTGAGGAATAAAATATATATTTATTATAAACTGTATCTGTATCTCTCTCTCTCTCTCTCTATATATATATATATATATATATATATATATATATATATACATATATATATATATATACATATATATATATATATATATATATATATATATATATATATATATATATAGCGGATAATATTTATCATAAATATAATATTGTATAGCTGATATATACACATATATAGATGGATATACATTTAAGACAATTCTTTCTTAATGAACTATAAATATAGTAATAAACATCAATTCATTGACGAGAATATTTGCCTAACCAGCAAAAGAAAAACCCTAAAAAATTATTTCTGTGCTTTGTGGACTATATATTCGATGTCATATATTTATATGAAATTTCAACGAAAACGTAAAAAGAATTCTTAAGATTTGTTTCTTACCTGAAACGTAATTTAAAGATTTGTTTTTATGAAACTTAAAAGAGCAAACTAAACATTTTTACCACATTTACAAATACTTTGTTGACCTGTTAAACAGCTGATTCATTTACTCTATTTAAGTTATCAAAATTGTCCATTATAAAAATATAAACATTTAAAGACGTTTTATTATACAATTTTCAAAAAGAATTCTCTGAAAATATCATGATACGCATTAGTTAATATTTAATATGTGATTACAATTCGTCACATATTTTATGGGTACGTGGCCGAGCGGTTAGAACGTTCACATTCTGAACATGAGACACGGGTTCGAAACTCATTGCAATCGATTTGTCTGGAAGTAAACTTCCTGATGTGCGGAACCGTTGCAAATCACAGGTTCACCCGAGCATTCTCAGTGAAATGGGGTAGATTGAAATTGGGGTCCATCGATAGCTGTGATCAGCAATTTTAACCAGGCAGCACGCTTAAGTCACGATGAATTATGACCTCCTGAGTCACAATTCATCATGGCTGAGTGCTTAAGCGTGCTGCCTTGTTAAAATAGTTGATCACACGAGATAACACGCTCTTTCCCAGAAATTGTAACTAAGGTCTGCGCAGCACAGCTTCAGTATAAACCACAGGTAGCTTCTGTGGGTATTGAATAAACATAAATACGCCAGAGCAAGCGTCTTCAATAAGGATTGGCTTGCCGCACTAGTATACAGGTTTCCTCGAATACGAGTGGCCAGCTATACATACATATATTTACATTTTTTAAATAACCTATTAATTAAAAGTCTTGGTGTTAAGTTTAAAACGACATGCATTTTTTAAATCTGCTCTTTTGACTCATATTTATGAATCATATTTTTTTTTAGATTTCTTTTGTTCAGCCGTTTTAATTCTGTTTTCTTTATAATTCGTTCGTTAACGTATGTAGAGTTGCAAAATTTGTTTTTCTTTTTGTACTTTTATTTGCCCTTTTATTTTTTCTGCTATTTCTTTTCTATTTCACTTCTAAATTTCAGCTTTCTGTCTCTACATTTTCTTTCTTCCTCTAACGTCGCTGAATTTAGTTATGTAATCCTCCATTCCTTAAATAATCCTGACGCCATATTGATATGCTGTTTCTTTACTGCCTGTACGACATTTGTCGACTTCATCCTAAAAAGAAAAAAAAAAAAGTTTAAAATAGTTTCAAAAAGGCCAGATTGCCTACAGTTAAAACACGCAATCGCAAACGAAAAGATTAAAGGGACACGTCAGTAAAAAGATTTTATATATCCTTACACCAATAAATACATACTTTTGTATGTGCTCCGTTTGGAATGACTATATGTGTACAAGTACTTCAATGTTATGTAACGTTGCAAATGCAGTCAAGAGGACAAGATATATTTGTCATAGAAGGTGAAATTTGTATCCTTTCATGCCTACTGTATTTTATCTGAATCATTTTGAATTGATGTCTATCGATTCTGTTCTTATTACGAATAAATCCTTTCATATATTACGATTTAGATTTAACACGTTGAAATTGAAAATTATTCTCTACCATTTCGATCTTATATATATATATATATATATATATATATATATATAAGATAGCGGATTTTGTGCAACACTCCCAAACTCACCACAATGGACAAAAAATCCAACTGGAAGAGAAATATCATGTTTCAACCCACCCTACAGCAAAAACAAACGTATGAAAAATATTCTTCAATCTCTAACACAACAAACACTTCCCGTAATCAAGTACTCAACACAAAATATTCAACAAAAACACAGTAAAAATCAGCTACAGTTGTACCGAAAACATGTTACATATAATAAAAAAAGCACAACAAAACTATCAACAAACCACACAAACAAATTAAACCCACGTGTAACTGCAGAATAAAGAATGAATTTTCCTTAAACGGTAATTGCTTACAAAACAACGTAATATACCAAGCCTCGGTAAAATCACTAGATAATGAAGAAAAAATAAATATAGGATTAACTGAAGGATCCTGGAAACTAAAAACTATGCACACAAAACATCTTTTACAAATAGTAAATAAGCGAAAAACAATATGCTTTCTACAAATATCTCGGAAATAAAAACCAAAATTGAAATCACACTAAAAAAATATCGTAGAAAAGATCATCAGCCTACAGCAATCAATCGAAAACCTGCAAACTTTGCTTGGAGGACAAAACAGCTATTATTACCTTCCCAGTCCAAAATAATTTACTAAATAAACAATCTGAACTCATCTAAAAATACAGACATGAAAACAATTTTTACTACGTTACTTAAAAGTCGAAAACTAAAAAGAAGAAATAAAAATAAAGGTAATAATAATAAAAATTTATTAAATAAATTTGCGATAGAATAGTAGAAAAAGAATAAATAGAAATAAAAAGTAAATAAGACAAAGGAGGAAAATAATCAATCCAAATAAATAAAGTATGTAAACATTAAACAAATTTACAAATAAATCCCGCTACAATAACCGTTAAAATAGACCACAACAATCGATTCAAAAGTGGACCAAAATATATCTATAATTGCCATATAAACGATACAAAATTCACTGCGTTACTTAAAACCGTGAATAAATAATAATATTCAAGATAATAATAAATAAATAAGAAAAATGGTAAAATAAATTAATCCAAATAAATAAACAAATTAACAACTGCTCCCGCTAAAATGACCGTTAGATTAAATAAAAATAATTAAGTAAAAACAAGTAAAAATAATCAATTCAAAAAATATAGACAATTTAAAACCTGCCCCACGCCGCCAAAATAACAGAATAGACTGTTGCAATCAATCCAAAAATTGGACGAAAAATAGCTTTATCTGCCTTCCGAGACCAAAATAAACTATTAAATAAACGATCTAAACTAATCTCAAAACTTTTTAATGCGTTATTAAAACATCGAAAACCTAAAAGAATAAATACGTAAAATAAAAAAAATAAATAAAGTAAAATAAATTAACTTAAAATAAATAAATAAATGTCATAAAATCATAGAGTATATATAATGCGCCAGTGACCCGTATATATAAAAAAAGAAAAAAGCCAACACAGGTGGCCTGCCGATTGAATCTAGCATGAAACAGCCTGTCGCCTCTGGATGTTGACTTCAATGTTCAATTTACCCTCTATCTCACATATTGAGCACTTTTTCACATAAACATAACACACCTTAAAAATATATTTCCTCATGTGTTTATATACACACACACACACATACACACACACATACACACACACACACACACATATATATATATATATATATATATATATACATACACACACACACACATATATATATATATATATATATATATATATATATAATGGCTGTATTTAGGCAGAATTTTTCTTTATGCACCTTTCGTTGAATATCATTGAAATTCATGATGCTCTGAACATGTTTTGGTTTCCCGTATAGTTGGAATAGAAATTGTCTAAAATCTTCTATTTATTTTTGGTGTTAATATGTCATCATTAATTCTTTAAGGGTTAATACATTTCTGTTATTTGTGGGCGTTGTATTTCTTTGTTGGTTTTATAGCATACTGTCTTCACGCCGAGTGTCGAGTTGATTCTTTTTTTTCAACTAATGCATTTTCCCGCGTCTGTTTGTGATGTTTCTTTCATTTTTTCCTTTTAAATTATACGTAATATAGACAATGCATACTCATAAATATAACAAATTTCTTCTTAGTTCTCACTAAAATCTGTATTTGTGATCACATTTTTGTACTTTTCGTATTATTTTAAGGCATTTGTTTATTATTATTATTATTATTATTATTATTATTATTATTGTTATTATTATTATTCAACTTGTGTTAGATAATAGCATGAGCTGGTTATAAAGAATCAAAACTCGCTGTCCGTTTGCTTAACGGTCGCATAGTTGCTTAACGATCGTATAGGTTATATACAACCCAAAATTAAAATATAACGAGAGTAATAATACGGAAAATAGTCAAAAATTTAAAAAAAGACTCTCAAGTCGTAGATGTGCATTTATATTTCTCGTGAGTTACATCATTGTTTTTGATCCAACCCTTTCCATCAACAGTTTAGCAGACAGGCATGCAAAAATGGTTTATCACAATATATATGTGCATAAACGTATTCGCCTTAGCCGAGAAAATAATCTCTAAAATCGATATAATATGTTCTTCGTAAGGAAAAATGTCTTTGATTTAGTTTCTTTCTAAAGCAAATTTTATTTCAACCAATAATAAAATCATTTCTCATAAAAGCTGAAATATTTTAGTGTAGATTCGTAAACACATACACCCTTGTGCAAATTAATTGAATCAAGACAAATAATTCCGTTATTTATTTCATATTTTTTCCAATGAAATATAACTTAATGCATATGTTAGTACTTCGTATATCCATTCCACGAAGTTGTTCCTTGCAAACTAACGACAGATTCTCGATTTGATTTAAATCAAGAGACTTTCTGTGCAAGTCTAGTACTTTGATTTGCTCACTTTTAAGGCTTTCCAGTGCGTTTGTGCAGCGTTACAATATTCGCATGTTTCGTTGGAGTAACGCCCATTTCAGACAATGGCCGTAGGACAACTAATCGACAGTCAAAACAATAGTTTCTGGGTGTGATGAAAATCTGATGCAATCACGGATGACGCAATATTTTTCAAGGCTACATTTCCTAAGACATTCCAAAAATAGATTTATATTACTGCAAATAATCTAATCTGAGGAAAAAATAGACTTCGATTACACCCTGTCACTGCAGTGGGTCGAAAATAGATCGCATCGTAAAAGAAAGGAAACTAAATCGGTTGTTTCAATTAATTTGCACGTGTGTTGACATAACAGTTTCATTCTGCACTTCGAAAACCGTTTCAGCAAATATGAATTGACGCTTAATTTCAATTTCGGCTTGCAGAGTTCTTGATTATTTCACACACACACACACACACACACACACACACACACATATTATATATATATATATATATATATATATATATATATATATATATATATATATATACAGGGGCTGGATAAAATAATTGGAACAGTTGCAAAATCCACTCCTTTATTTCAAAGATCTATTATATTAAGAACTTTAACTAAAACTTCGTAATTGCAGGTTATATCTATTGTAAATACGTTTATTTATCTCGTTTACTGTTGTTGACTTATTTATTTATAAAAGTTAGTCAAATTTAAGCCAAATGCGTGACCTCTCCGAGTTCCAAGAAGAGCAAATTGTTGGAACTCGCATGGCAAGGAGCCTCAATCACTAAGGTTGCTAAAGTGTTTGGTTTTTCAATAGCTACCATATCAAGAACACTGATGCAATTCGAGAAACACCGGAAGACCTCTAGCAACCGTAGAAATTCAGGCCGGACTTGCAAACTTACTGACAGGGACTGATGTGCATTGAAAAGCAATGTGGCAAAAATCATCGGACAAATGCGGCCAAAATGACTGCTGGGTTGATTAACCATCTGAATAGTTCAGTTTCTACTAAAAATGTTCACCGTGAGCTCCATAAAACTGCATATCATGGAAGACCCGCTGTGAGGAAACTCGCAACATTCAAAAGAGGTTGAAATGGTGCAGAGAACACAATGCCTGGTCTGTAGACCAATGGAAGCAAGTCATATTCTCAAAGATATCCAGTTTTTCTCTTTTCCCAACTTCAATGCGAGTTTGTGTGGAGCCAGACCAAAGAAGCTTACAACCATGATTGCCTTCTTCCAACAGTGAAGCATGCAGGTGGATCAGTGATAGTTTGGGCCGCCATATCATGGAAATGTCTCGGTCCAGTAGTTGCCCTGCATGGTAGAATCAACAGCAAAGATTACCTGAACATTTTGGGAGACCATGTTCATCTAATGACTATGACTTTATTCCCTGATGGTGACTGCATCTTCTAAGATGATAATGCTCCAATACATACCGCTCGAGTGGTTAAGAATTGCTATGAAGAGCATAAAAGTAAGCTAGAACATATGGAGTGGCCTCCCCAATCTCAAGATATCAATATTATTGAACATTTGAGATGCATTTTAGAGCAACAATTAGGAGTCTCTATCCCCCATCGTCGTGTCGTAAAGAACTGGAGAAGTTTTTAATGGTAGAATGACTGACAATTCCACTGGATGAAGTCAGGAAGTTGTATGATTCCATTCCTAGACGCAATAAAGCTGACTGTCAGGCCAAATGAGGACCAACTCCATATTAAATAAATTTTCTTTGAATTTAACATGTGTTCCTATTATTTTGTCCAACCCATGTAGTTTGAAATGTATTTTACTCCATAATAGCAACATGTATGCACCAATACCTATAGGCCATTCAACAACACTGAAAGAAAAACACGATGCAATCAAACATGTTATGGAACAGATTTACTACAGCAAACATTAATGGGAGTTATGTGTAAATTTGAAAATGGTAAAATTCCATGGTTGGACAACAGAGTGGCTACACGAATTTCCCAAGTTTTTTTTCTTTGTATGTTGGACAGTAGAGCAAAAGAGGAGCAATGGAATAGGAAAGATTGGTCACCCCGAGAGTTGAAGGTCCGTGAAAAGAACGTTATTAGCGCAGAGCTAGTCCCGAAAGAAAAGCATCTTCCCTTCCTTGCATATCCCTTAAAGAAGGAGTATTTGAGGATCTTGATATCAGGAAACTCATTAAGGATGAAGAATATGTTATAGTAGAGCAGGAAAATATAAATTTTGGGTAGAATCGTGCAAATTTTGAGATAAGCATGAAATTTGGGATGAGTGTTTCTGATAGGTCACTTATTCAGAAAAAAGTGATAGCCACGAAAAAAAATTCAACATCGCGACCATTTTTCAAATTTTGTTTTGGTTTTGCTCAAAAACTGTAGTGCAAATTGTGATATAAACATGAAATTTGGCATGAGTGTCTTTTGTCTGCAACTCATTCAGGTGAAAGTGCTCGCCATGAAAAAAAAAAACAATAGGGTGGCCACGTTTTCAAGATGGCTGCCAAACGGGCTTCTGTTTTATGATTTTGATCTGAAATCATTAAATTAGTTGAATTTGATGAAATATTTTTTCCTTTATTGCCGTATCAATTCTAAATCTGAGTGAGAGAACTCAATGATTGCACACTTTCAATTGATTTGGCATGATGCAGCGCCCATACCCTACGGTGGATAATTACATGCAATGATTTAAAGTCGGCATTTACAATCCTGATGAAATGTCCAATTCAACGCCAAAATTACTTTCTGTGCTTATACACAGCATGGAAATTGTGCATATCTCGGAAAATATCTACAGGCCATATATATCCTTACAACTCTCTGCATTTGAATTTCAATAGGCTAACCTTCCAAAAACGGGCGATTAAAGTCCAGCCCGAAGTTCATTCGTTGTTGTTTACTAAATCTCACAAGGGCAACTGCAAAGCGGAGTACAACCTGTTCCAACCTTTGAGCACTTGCATCGTCCTCCACCACATTTTATCTTACATCCGCACTTTGTCAATTCACGACTGCTTTTAGACATTGGTTTCAAGGAAGTCCAGGCAACTTTCCATTTGTTGCCGTCTTTCAACCATCCCCAATTGGTAGGACACGGAAGCTCTAGATCTCGAACGACGGACTGCCTCCAGATAAATCCTGCCTGGAAGGCAGCACGTTTGGCATGTTCCTTTAGCGCTCCTTGTGTTGGCGGGATTAATTCGTATGACCTCTGCTTCCTGCCAAAGAGATCTAACCTTGTTTCATCTACTGTAGTAGCAGCACTTGACCGGTCGTACATCAGAACAACAAATCTCTCTAGAACTTGTAGATTAGACTCATTAATTTCAGGAGGACAGTGACTGAGTTTCGCAACTGTAGCCGATGTATCGTTGCAAACATTCCATGTCTGCCATGCTTTTTTCCCTTATCCATTGAATCCAGATACCACATCACATCCGGAAAAAGCATGGAAGGATGGTATCCCTTCGGTTTTTTCCCGTCCCAAAAAAGATGCAAGTTCGTATATTGGGATCCATTGAGTGTGCTCCTCCTTGACATAAGCGATCCACATTTTCTCCATGCCCATTGCAGTGAAAGAAGACATCAGACTTAAGCCTATGACTACAATGTCCGTGTCATTAGCTTCAATCATGAGAGACTTGTGTCCATCCTTAGCCGCATTCCAGGCATGCAAAAATATCCGGGTATCTGCCTCTTCATGTGTGCAAGGAGCCAATTCTTCTTATTATCAGGATGGCTGGAACTTGGTAGAGCATTTTCCTCTCGTGTTACAATTACTTCATTCGTTGTGGTCATTTTACCCACTTCGTCAGCAAGGAAATTCAACAGCCCTCATTTGTTGGCGCTGTCCCTTAGAAAGCTCTTTCAATTAGTCGGTGTTTTGCTCTTTGCCGTTTCTCTCCTACCAATAGCTTTCCCGCGTTTTGATCGTGCTTCAGACTTCAGACTAGACTCGTGATAGACGTCAAAAATGATATCTGTCCTCTTGTAGTGTTGCACCTTAGGAAGAATATCCTGTCTGGCATATTCTTCAAACGTCTTCGGTGACCTAGGCGTTACTGTATTGACTAGAACTGCACCATCTACATCAGTTTCTGGCTACGTGTCTGGAAGCTCCACCTTGGTTTGCAGGACGTCCACGAGATCAGACCTTGTAGCGACATGTAGTTTACCTCGCTTGCTGAGTGACGGAGGGAAAGATCGGTTCTCATGTTTGAAAAACTCTGGTCAATCACACCCTCTGCTTTAGCAGGCGATGAAAAAGCGGGAGAACAGTTGACAATCCCCCTTTAGTAGCTGTGTTTCTGATGTCTCTGTTGGATCTGTGCTTGTTTTGAAGAAGTTTTTATTATTCCGTTTGATTGGCTGATATAAATGCTGACTGTTGGTCTTGAGTTTATCCATGAATGTTTGGAATTGCTCTTTCCCTTTCTCCAGATGAGATGCAACCAGCAGCGCTGCTGTAGGATCAGCAATGTCCTTAGTGTCAAACGACAGTAGATCAGTGGACTCATCCGAAAATGGATTGCCCATTTCTTCGATCACACTTGTAAGCCACCGAACCTTTTCAAAGAATGCCTTCTGAGCAGTTGGCAACTGCTCATGGTGATGATTTCATTTCTTCGCATCTTTGCTTCCTGATACTGCTTCATAGTCAGCAACGAATTTGCTAATTTCTGGACCAGCCACCATCCACCTCCGAAGAGCTTATGGATCCTGTCAGACCAACAGCTTCTCCATCCCCTATGATGACGGCATTGTTTTGTTCATGGGCTTCGTCGATTGCCATTGCGGAGAACTTTCTGTCAGTTTTATGAATTGAGAAATTCCGGGTGCTGCTTCTCTAATGATATCATATCACGCAGATGAATAGGAAGCCATCTTGCATAGTTGACATAGTTGTTGTCAAAGTGGTAGGGTATCAATTCCGACAGTGATTCTCGATACAGATTGAAATTCCCTTCTCTAAATGCTCGCACCATTGTTAAGATTGTCAATTCCATGTTCAGGATAGAGAACCAAATTGCGAACTGTGGGCTCTCCTTCTTTCGACTATCACACCATTTCACAAAGCTGGGGGCCTCCTCATCGCAATCATAATGTTTGGCAAGGTACGAACTGTAGACTTTCTTCGGGAGCTGAAACAAACTACATGCTGTGACCTGATGTGCTTGACGTGTTTTAGTGACATTGGTTGCCGAAAGGAATGAGTCTGCAGTTCCGGAAGAGGCTGCATCAGCTTCAACAAGTGCACTTGTCCATCTACTGTCTGCTCTCATCGACCCAATAGACTTCAGTGCTGTCATCTTAATGTGCAGCCCACCAAACATGATCACAAAATGTCTTCTCCATATTCCTCTGGCCAGTATGACTGTATTTCTTTTGCCATGGCGTAGTGTGGTTGATCAGCTGCCAGGACGGGAGTTTGCCCTGGGTTAAGAAATGCTACAGCTCCCCTTACTTTCTTCATGGCATGGTTTATTGTGGCAACGCTGTCAGCTTGATCTCGAAGAAGAGGTACCAAGGAAGTGATACTGGTTTCACATTCGCTAGTCCGTTTCTGGCTCGCATGATGAGCTGATCACGTTATATTGGATTCATCATCTACATCGGTGGTACCTTGAAATTTTTCCAACCATTTGTATTCGACTCTTATGTTCCTTTGGAAGAGACTGGATTCAGGCAGTGATACTTCATCTACTGAGGCTGGGGTTGCGTTCTTCTTGAAGTAGGCTGGCACGATGTTTGTATAATGCTCTGGAAGCTCAGGAATCTACTGTCTGTTATTTCCGGTGAAACCCGCTGTTTTCCTTACTTGGGTGCTGGAACATGGAAATACTTGTACCATGGAATGACGTGCTAGCTGTGGTGGCCGTGGGATTTTGATCTATGTTGTCGACAGCGGCGGTAGTGAACTGCCCTTTTCGTAGCACTGGTGAGCTTACAACATCTTCGACATACTGTTTTATCACAGTTTCACCAAGCTTGCCGGATATCTCTAATACCCTGTCATATGATATGCTTGGTCCATGCTCATGGAATTTGGCAATCGACTCTCTTTTTCGTGTCTCACCTTCAACCCAACATAGGCAGAAAAACGGGTCTCACGGTCTTTAGAATGTATTTAGATTGTCAATCCTTCTCTATGTTTTAGGTAGCAGTTGAACTGTAAAAGCTGAGCAATAGCTAAGTCTGACTTCCCTATTCCGTGCGTCAGATGTGATTTTATATCAACATCATGTTCAATGCTGCACACGAACTGAAGAAGTGCAGGTGGGATAGCCTCCTCACCAAAGCCATCTTTGAGCTCTCTGCTGAATTTTGTATTGGACTGGAGCATTTTTTTCTCAGGATACCTGCTGCCTTAGATAGATGGAGATCATTGCTATACTGGCTAGCTTCATGGAGCACTGGTCATATGTATAAATCCTTCCCTGGATCACTACTCTCTGCTTTCTCTAGGGAATTGATGTACGCTCTTTCAGCATTGTACAATTTTTGGAGATATCGAAGGTGATACTTTACCTCCAGGGCAACAACGTCTCCGCCACTTAACTTTGCAAGGACCTTTCCATCGTTCAGGGTTCTGGCATATTGATTGAGGTGTTCATTTAGTCTCTCTGTCATCCCATCTTGCAGATTCGAAATAACATCTTCTTCACATAAGAAACATTCCACTTTTGGAATGTCTACAGATTTTCGTCTCTTGCTTCGAGATTCATCTGTTGCTCCGGAGCTGCTCGGGGCCGCTCTTCTTTGCTGTGCTCTTTCTAACTTGGTGATGTTGAACAGCAATCGGCAACTCTGATGATATTTAGCTCCATTTCGAACCAGAGTGTTTTCTATACCTTCACCTTCATCAAGCCTTGAACGGTTAAGTGCTATCGGCATATCATTGATGTCATAAAAAATGATACATTTCTTGCAATATTACTGTATCCAGCATAATCTTGCTTCCTCTGGAATGAACTAAGAGGTGAAATGAGGGTTTCTTTGCTTTTTTCTTACTGAAAAAGGCAGCATTTGATCCAATCAATTTTCGATGTAGAATCTTTATCCATCATTTGACAGGAACGGCCGAGGGTTTATCCTTTTACCACCGTTCGCTTACTTTGATGTATGGGATACAACTAGATTTACGCAACTGCCCTACACCTAGCCCGATCGTTCATCCAATGCCATTGGAATCCCGTGCGATCTGTACACCATCCAGATAACTTCAATAGTCCCTGTTATCCTTGGGTCGGCTCTCCCGCGTTGGCACCACCTGTCCATTCAGGTACGTCTATCTAATATATTAGGGACTTACTAGATAGAATTTGGGATACTAAACTGCATGAGTATCTGACATTGAACCCCATGCTGAGTTCCACATCAGTGTCTGTCACCAGTGAGCACTGGTAGTGAGTGACATATACTCACTTCATATATCCTCACATTTCAATTTGAATGTTGTCTCCTGGATGAACTGCCACTACTCGACCTTATCAATTAACTGCCCTACTCTGCCTCCACTATGAGGCACTGGCTGACATCTTGAGAAAATGGCCACCATGTCGAGTTTTCACAATGCCAGAACTTTTATCTGAAAACAGACCTGCAAGGAACACTCCTGCCAAATTTCAAGTTTATATCCCAATTTGTAATACAGAGGCCCGTTTAGCGGCCATCTTGAAAAAAGGCTGCCATATTGAAATTTTTTCGTAGCTACCACTTTCACTTGAATAACAAGGAACACTCCTGCAAACTTTCATGTTTATATCACGATTTTCACTATGACTTTTGAACAAATTGCATGAAATAGAGCCCCGTTTGGCATCCATCTTGAAAAATGGCAGCCATATTGGATTTTTTCGTGGCTAGCACTTTTTTCTGAAAAAGTGACCTATCAGGGAGAATTATGCCAAATTTCATGCTTATGTCACAATTTGCACGATGGTTTGCATAATCTGCTCTACTATTAATTCTATGAATGACTTGGAATTAGGCGCATGGACATCGTTTGCTGACGTGGTGAAAACTTCTTAGGCAATCGATGGACCGAAAACTACAAGGGATTTTTTAAAAAAAGCTCTGGAAAAGTCTACAGGACATAGGCGCTAATATGAGTATTAAGGTTCATTTTTTACATAGACATATGGATAATTTTCCGGATTACTGCGACGATGTGAATCATAAGCAAGGAGAACAATTCCATCAGGATATCAAAACAATGGAATACCGCTGCCAGGGAAGGTGGGACAAACGAATGATGGCTGACTATTGCTGAAGTATCAAAGGGGACTTAAGTAACATTGAACATGACAGACAATCAAGAAAGAGAAAAATTTTGCCATAGTTCTTACTTGCGTGAAGTCTATTTCTGCTGTAAGTTTATTAAATGATTTGGTGAAAATACTTGTTGGTCTTGGTATATTCAATCATCCTATTTTTAAAGATTTAGGGTCTGATTGTTATTGCAAGAAAAAGTATTTCTCAATAAGAAGACCAATAGTTGTTGGTTTACAAACGAATTTAGAGGTTTCTACTATTTTATTTTGAGAAATGTTGCAATTGATCAATATCATATATACCGAAAACAAATATTTTTTGCCCAAAGTGCGGCATTTCTGAACAGCAAATACGGTAGCTAAGCAAGAAAAAGTAAGGCCATTTTCAGATTCAGCGCCCCCACCTCAAAGTAGCTAAAAAGACATCATTTCACAAATCTTTTTTGTTGATTAGTGTAATATATATATATATATATATATATATATATATATATATATATATATATATATATATATATATATATAATTATTATTATTATTTTTATTATATATACAATTCTAAAAATAAGCAATAAATATTATTATTAATTTACAATCATTAGTAGTATTATTAATGTTGTTTATATCTAATTTAATTTATTGACCTACTATAGATATTTTATTTCTATAACTCTTTCCCTTTTCCCTCTCTTTCTCTCTCTTTCTTTCTCTCTCACTCACTCTCTCTCCCTATATATTATAAGATAAGGAAAGAACAAATAGAAAACGGTTTTTATTCTAACATGTTTCACTTTTATTAATGTTTCATAAGAGAATGATGTATAAAGAAAAAGAGAAAAGAAATTCTGCTATATTTATTTTTGTGTTGTTTGCAATGAAAAGGAAACAACACAAAAATACCAATGAAATTCACACAACAGTCAAGTAAAAACAAGAGAATATCTTTCTTCTTTTTCTTTCAAACTTATATATTGATGAAGTTTTAATTAAAGTAAAATATGTTAGAATGATAATGAGCAAGGCCTCTGATCGGGAGATTTTGAAGAGCGTGCAACCACCTGTTAATTGCTGTTGCCCCAACTCCACCCTGACACGGGGTGGTATCAACTGTTAGGGTCCCAACTACAGACAAATAGTTAATCCCCAAATTGGGGTCAAAACACACTGAAAATATAAAAATACATTTTGATAAAAATCCAATTCACACATGTTCTTTGTAAATCCATTTGGGTAAAATATGTAAATAAATAAAATATTACATGTAATACATTTTTTAAAAAATATGAATATTGCTACAAAGAAAATTAATTTCGTCATTAAATGACCCAAAAGGTCATATATATATATATATATATATATATATATATATATATATATATATATATATATATATATATATATTATTTGATAATTAATAGGGATAATTCCATAGAGGATATAAATCCAAAGAGGGCTCAATGTAAGAAATATAATAATGATGAAAGCGGATACTTTAGAAAGATGGTAATAATATATTTCACGGGCTCAAATTTTACAGCATTACACATATATATATAAAATATTAATTTTTAATATATATATATATATATATATATATATATATATATATATATATATTTGTGTGTGTTTTATGTATTTTCACTACTATAAACATCTCATCATCACATGATTCATAATATTGAAACTTGTCGATTATATATTTGTATATTTTGAATTACGTAATGTTTGATTCAATTTATTTTAGTTAATTATTTTATATTATTGACTTTCAGCAAATATCAAATCTACTTTTATATTAAGTTGTAATTATAAATTTGTAACAGAGAAGACAAACTATATAAATGTTATCAGTCAATATATATCTTAACATAAACATATATATAATTTTTGTAATTTTTATCATCGAAATGAATAAAGGTATACACAGAGTTCAATGAATAGATTCTCGTCTAATTTACGCAAAAATGAAACAATACTGGCATCTCACTTTAACATCAAAATAAACAAATATATCTTGAAATACTATAATCTAAATCCATTCAATAAAATCGACATTTCAACACATCCTTCAACCACAGCCACCAGAAGACTTCACAATCCAATCGAACTCTTATGGACGTTCTCCTTGTTAAAGTTGGTGAATGCTGCCATAATCCTTGCCTTCAGTTCATCTTTGGTATTATAAAGAGTTTTGTGGCTCTATTGTTCAATTGCGCCCCACAAATAATAATCAAGGGGCTTGCAGTGTGTGGAGTAAAGTGGCCAGATATAAGTGGTGATGTGGTCACAGAAATTGTCTTTCAACTATATCTATATTTTCATCCTTGTGTAGTAGTTGGCAGGCATAGGATCTTTCAGCTGTCACCTGCATGATCCAGGGCAGCACTACCTCCTCAAGGGACTTGATGTAGTCCTCCGTGTTGCATTTGACGCCTTCACCAACACATTCTGAAGTTCTTTTGTTATTAGAACGATCCAAGTTCTCGTACCTTCGTAATCACCATTAGACTTATTCAACTCTTTTAGAATCCTCTGCATTGACAACT
Source organism: Acanthosepion lycidas (assembly GCA_963932145.1). Classification (NCBI taxonomy): domain Eukaryota; kingdom Metazoa; phylum Mollusca; class Cephalopoda; order Sepiida; family Sepiidae; genus Acanthosepion; species Acanthosepion lycidas. Next base: position 117,616,042 of record OZ010584.1, on the reverse strand, counting down.
GACTGACACTCAAACAATTTGAAAAGTTCGTATTGAAGCTTTCGCTTCGAATACCATGCAGGGCAGCATGCCGTTTCCAATTTTCTAGCTTATTGATTTACGCCATGGTAGCCTTGTTCTCACAGCAGATGCCCAACTGACCCTTCTATAGTGTGCAGTCGACAAATTCAGAAACAAATAACGCGCATGCGTGAATTTAAAATTTAAAATGGCGAAAATTTCCCCATCGCACTCTGTATTGTAATTTACTGTTGCTCAGAATATCTCTTAAAACAGGATAGCAATTTATGGCGATGGAAGCGGAAATTAAAGCAATATTAATGATTGTATTTTATCGTAGATCATATTTGATCCCGATATTAATCACAATTACGCGATTATTCTGGTCTTGTTATCACTGGCCACAGTGTTTAACGATACTTCAGCACTCAGCTGAAAATTAATGGAATATTCAACTAACAAAGAAAACTGTTTCGCGGTGGGATAACACTAAAATAACACGATTTTCTTTTAAAATTTCGCCGCAGAATTGGTTTCAGTAGTTACATCTGTGTATTGTGAATTGAAGATCAAAAAGAAATCCACCGTCACTCCTCGACAATAAAAATAAGATTTCTTTACAGAATCGGGCTATTATTTCTATAATAATAAATGTTATTTTCTATAAAAATCAATATGCTTTACATCCATTATAAAGATGTAATTATATACGTATTTGGCCGTTCTAATGGGCACGTCTAGGCTTCTATATGTATGCATGTTGGCGTGTATATCACTTTTTTTTTTCATATAAGCCAGCATCATTTCCTTCGCTGCCTTCGACTTCAACCACTGAAGTTTACGAAGAATAAAGCAGCGCCCATACGCCAATCACAACGGACAAACACGACCGTCATCTTAACTTTTCCTCTTCCGCTGAGCTTTTAGTTTTGGCTTGGCTCCAACTTAAATACAGGCCGAATATTTGTAGACACCGATAAATACAGCACCATCATTTAATGTCACAGAAAAACGGAAGAAACGTGACAATATTGACCTCAGGTTTCTCTCTCTCTCTTCCTTTCTACCTCCTCCCTTGTATTCTCCATCACTCTCTCTCTCTTTCTTTGTCTCTCCATCACCCACGTTCTCTATTACCCTCTCTCTTCATCTTTCCCTCCTTCACTCGCAGTTCTCTATCAACCTCTCTCTTTTCCTTTCTCCCTCACACTCGTGTTCTCTATCATTCTCTCTCTCTCTTTCTTTCTTTCTCCCTTCTGTCACTCACGGTCTCTATCACTCTGTCTCTCTGTCTCTCTTCCTTTTTTCCAGCCCTTACTCTCGTTCTCTATCACTTTCTATCTCTCCCTCTCTCTCTCTGATCGCTTAAGGCTTGAAACTCAGTCCCTCTGCAGTGTTGATTTCTATGTCCACACTATTATATCTCGTCTTCTCCCCCCGCATATAGTAAGCATTCCTCAGTCTATAGAATCTACAACAGTATCAAGATAATCACGGTAGCTGAAACCTTTTCATGTGACTTTGTGTTTCTGCAACACAGACATGGCGAACCAGCTGTTTATACCCCAACTACGCAAACATAACCTTAGTTACAGTTTAGAGGAAATCGTGCAGAAAATAATCGGATCAGTAGTTGAACAAAGCCAATACGCTCAAACCCTCAGTTAAGATGACTTGTGATTTCGTGCTATTACAACCACCGGTGGCTTCCGAAAACTTTCGTCTACCAGATTTCACTCACGAGACTTTATTGTGGTTTTTAAACACTTCTCAAAATCCCACTCAGCAGAAGCGTCACTCTCGATTATATATATATATATATATATATATATATATATATATATATGACAATTGGAAAAAAGATCTTAGATTGTCATTTTATTTATACCAATCTGTCTTGTCCACAGAATTGATCTGGGAATTTATCTATCTATATATATATATATATATATATATATATATATATATATATATATATATATATATATATATATATATATATATATATAAATTAGGAATAGGCTTAAATATCCAACATATAATCGGTGCTAAATTTATTTTGAAAGATATAATATATATACATAACTTTTATTAAATGATATAAATTTAGCCATACAATCTGAGAATAAAACAGACATATAACAATGTTCTCTCTATATATATATATTTATATACTGACGTCTCATCATGAATTTAACGTTTTAATATTTTTATATTAAATAGACCTCCCCCACTACCACCTACAGATTTCGATTTCGTTCCTGGTGGCAGTTAATAAAGGCAATGATCGAATTTTCATTCAGTTACACCTATGTATATTTTTCTTATTTATGTACTGTTTCACAGTGGGTTCGTATATTATATTGTTTTGTAAGTAATTGCCGTTTAAGGGACGTTCATATATGGCTCTTCAGAAACAACTGCATGTAATTAATATGTTGTTTACTTTCTCTTGTGTTTTTTTCCTATTTTCGGTGTAATAATAAATTATTTTTATTTGTTTCTGTTGAATATCTTGTGAAAGTGCTTGATGGGAATAAGTCTTTGCAAATAAGCGTAATAAATACGCTTGTGTTTACAGCCATAATTATTCTTCCAAAACTTGAGATCACACATTCGATCTCGCATTAATATGGCGTATGCGTTTATCCGTGTAGTAATTTTTTTTTCTAACGGCTGAAACAATAAATTGTCTAAATATATGCATGTAAACCTTTCTTTTTCTTACCCATACCCTAACATTGTTGTGCGCGCACTTCACATATGTGTGACTGCTGGCGCAATGATTGATGGAATATGTGTAAGTATAATTTACATAGTATAAGAAAAGTAAGAAAGATTTCAACATGGTCACTGCAAAATGTGGAAAGATAAAAGTGAATGATTTAATGTCAGTAAGTAGATATCGATTTCATTTAGATTAGTCCTGCACACGAGGAAAAATTAGCGTCAGAAAGAATCTTTGGCGCCAAACGTCCAAGTAGTATTATCAAACCCGATTATTTAGTTGAGTTTGACTATCGATCATTTGCGACAGTTACAAACACTTAACTATGGCATTCACTAGAAAGTAGTAAGTTTTCATTGGTGCTTAGAGCCTCTAAAACAGCCATGACAGACTGAATCAAACTGATGCTCCTATGAATAGTCTGCAAGATAAAGAGATAAAGTTGACACGAGTCATGCTAATGCTGTCATCTCATTTATGTAATAGGAAACGTGAAACGAATGAAAGAGGTTCTTTTTGTAGTCAACTGATATATATATATATATATATATATATATATATATATATATATATATATATATAATATATATATATATATATGATGTGTATGCATATAAATATATAAGTACATACATACACACAGACACACATATATATATGCAATATTATTTATATGATAATATGAACGGGACTTACTGGAAAGCGTTAAATATCGGCTATAGAGCACACACATACACACGGCCCTACATATATTCTTATTATCATTATTATTATTAGTAGTAGTAGTAGTATTCCCTACGTTAGTTATATGAGAAAGCAGACAGATCTGACGTATTTTAGACCGCGTGAGAGAGGACCACATCCCGGGAGGATTCAATTAACCTTCGTGAAGAATGCTCATTCTCTCGTTCAAGACATCTCAAATGCTAATAGGATGCATTTTAGTTCAACTTGTCTCTCAGGAGACATCTTTAAACACACCTTATATGGTGCTATATATACATACGTACGTACACACACACACACACACAAACATATATGTATGTGTGTGTGTGCATATATATATACATATATATATATATATACATATATATATATATATATATATATATATATATATATATATATATATATGTATGCGGGATTAACCCATCATGTCTGTCAAGTGACTTCTCTTAACCCCTGCCATGTAGCGTTATGTGAACTTCTCAAAGGCAATATTCAGACCTGCTTGAAAGGAAACGTTCTTTGTCACCGAGACGGTATAAAGCAGGTCGGATCTAACGACGCTTTACACTACCCAGGGAGAGGCAGGTTCGAATCTTGCTGGAGAGCGCAAATATTTCTTTAATAAAAATACACGAATATTTTCACTGATAGAGGAAAATAAATATAATTGTGAATAAATAAACGACCGCCTGCTCAGATATGAGCCGTTGTACGCTCCAGCCTTCTTCAGGTGGTTGGAATTTTGAACTGAACCCCTTATTTCGCTCACTGGGGTAGACTGTTCTAGTTCCACGTGTCATGTTTAATAGATGTCAGTTATCAGTTATCTCCTGTTGATTTTCTCTCTGAAAGTTCTCCACTGCCTTAACCGAGTATTGAACTCGTTAACCAATGCCTTTTATCCACTTGAGAACATCTGTGTATGAATTTCTTTCTTTACGCTGTATGGATGGTGGGAGTTGAAATTGAGGTACTGTCCTCAAAATATTCCATGTTTATATTCGCCATTGCCGGTGATAATAGCGAGCCCATTGTATAGCCCTCATCCTTTCGATATATGTGTGATCTCATTCCGAAATGTGTTGTTTGTGTACAGAAAGTCAACATCACCATCATATTATCTATTAGAATACTGGTCCGTTCTTCTAGGGATGAGTCAGAGGCCAATCTGCCTCTAACTACTGTGAGTGCCTCCCCCGTGGTCACCTTGATGAACAAACTCACCACGTCCAAGCTCTCAATCTGGTTGGATAGGATGGGAGCATCTTTGATTATTTACCTGGATGTTCAAATATCTCAAACAGAGCATGGGTTTAAGACATCCGTATACCGTAAACCGAAATTCACCGGACAGTACCTCAATTTCAACTCCCACTATCCATAAAGTGTAAAGAAAGGGATCGTCCGCTGCTTACAACACCGAGCAAAAATTATAAGTGGAGACCCAGAGACATTAGATAAAGAATTGTTTCGTATATGACAGTTCCCTACAACGTAAAAACTACCCTGGGTACATGGCGGCAGCCCCCAAAACCTGGGATAGGCGGGTACAAGAAGAGGAGGACAACAACACTCAGAAAACAGTCTGCCTGCTTTATGTGAAGGGGTTATCGGAGAAAATACAAAGGATATGCGGTCCATATAACATCAGGAAAACCTTCAAAATCTTGACGACACTTCGCTGATATCTCTCCCGAGTAAGACCCCCCATAGAGAAGAACATGACTAAAGACTGTGAGTACGCTATCCCGTGCAGCTAAAGGGGAGACAGGCCGCCCCCTCAAGGTAAGACTTTAAGAACACCAGAAAGCTGTAACACAAGGGGAAGTGGAAAAATCAGGCGTGGCTGACCACATATGGAGTGAGAAGGTAGATCACCGCCCTCTGTGGGATCAGGTTGAGATCATAGAGAAGGAACACCATTGGAGAATTCGTAAACTTAAGGAATCAGCACATATGCTAGGCCACAAAAATCTCCTGGGCCGACCAAGCATAGAAATAAATACAATATGGGAAGCAGTAATAAGGAGTGCAAGAGAAAAGCGAGAATAACAGCAAAATTGCAAGATGAGACTCTGGTAAAAATGGTTGCTGAAGACATTAGGTTTATAATACCCAGAAATTCATACGAAGATGCCCTCAATGATACATAGCACAGTGGATAAATGTCCAGTGACAGGACCAAATGGATCTCTCTATGAAACCAGTTTCTCTCTCTCTCTCTCCCTC